>JAJJWW010006673.1:0-206521 GCA_023531295.1 Papaver armeniacum
GGCCCATCTTAATGATAGACGCATTTATGTGTCTAATTTGTCCTACGAGTTTCGTATTGTTAGTACTCGTTTTTGTCCTTATTATGGTGTTTTGTGTGTTTGTAGGTATTTTTGGAAATAAAGATTGTTTGGAAAATCGGCTCGAAAAGTTGCTCGGGAACACCCCCTGGAGGACATTTGATATTCGGGCTCCCACTTTGGATGATAACCCATTTACTAAGGGCACCCCGAAGGACCAAGCGCTAATCGCGCCCCATCAAGGTTTAAGGGGCACCTCCTTCTTCGTTTGAAAATGGAAATTGGCGGGAAAAATAGGTTCTCACATGAGATTTAAGGTTGAGAATTTAAGCATGTTTAGGTGAGACTAAATGGTGAGATTGTTTGGGTAGCTACCTTTGGATTTAACGGGGTTGTTATGGGTCGACGTCGTCAAATTTGGCTAGATATTCCTAAGAGAAGAAAACGGAGGACGAAGGGAGTTTCACCAGATATTCATGGGATTTCTGTCGAACTAGAGGATAACGTGTATCTTAACGGAGTTTTACTCAATGGGGTAATGTCAACACCAGAGACGCGTGAAAGAGTTAAATCGGGGAAGAAAATATTCCCAGAAAATATTTTCTTCAACAATTTGTGCAATGGGAAGATATTCGAGTTATGCGGAGTAATCTTTGAGTCCCGTCGAGTATTTATAAGTTGTTGGGTCGGAGTAGAACGGATACGGGAGATTGGGAGAGTCGAGCTTCGGAAAGTCGAGAAAATCAAGTGGTAGGAAACCACCGGTTCACAATAAGAACACGAAGAACATCGACGCACAAGGGACCGTCGTTTTCTACAGTGACAACGACACATCGAGGGTCGTAGTTTAGGAGGCAGTCTTAAAACTACTGACAACGGCAACACTTTACATGTATCGTTCTCAGAATGATCGTTTGTAACAATTCAAACTGTTACAAATGTGCTTACGTCTTTTCTCCCTTGTTCATCATTTGTAAACCATTTTTGAGCAGTAATAATGATTTTTGAGCAAGTTTACACCATGATGAGCTAGAACCCATCACTTTGGGACGACGGAGGAAGCCGCTTTTGCACCCATGTGGTAATTCTATTTAATTCCTTTATGACTATTTGCACTATTATAAGTGATTCTTGATTTTTATTGATTATTTGTGAATTCGTTAGATGTCGCATGCTTAGTCTTAGGTACTTTAGATGCGTCATGATTGTGAATTACACATAATTATTTATAAAATCTACCTTGGCAAAGAATTAGAGTCGATGTTTGTTACTTTATAGAGCCTTAATTGTCCTGATTAATAGATTTAACAACATGAATGTGAGAATTGGTGGAATCCCGAGTCCCAGAACTCTCTAGATCTTGTGACATAAATTGTATATTTTCTCTATTTTTATTATTTTTCTTTTTATTAAATCCTAGAATCGATTTCAACAAGTCCGAGTGAACGACAACTCTACTTACCACTATAAAATTCGAGTCGATTTTGAGCGCACTGACCGGACTTGTGTATAGATTTGTTTTTAGGTTTATTTTTATTTTTTTTGTTCTTTTTTACGCCTTTTGGTATTTCTTGTTTGTTTTCGACTTTGGAACTAAGCTAAAGAAAAAGGAGAAACGAAAACAAGCGAAGCCAAAGAAGGAAAGAAAAGGGAATCCAAAAGGAGTGAAGAAGAAGATTTTGTATATTATTTTATTTTATTTTTATTTTTTTAGAAACTTAATTAAGGTTTTTATTTTTGTAATATTTTTTTGGACATTTTTTTTTCTTTGGGACAATGAACATTGATTTTATTTTTAAACCCTAAAGAAGGGTTGGTTTAAATATAACCGCACATGGAAGGACGCGGGTTACGATGCGTCTCGGCCCTCAGGTTCGTACATGACATAGGAGTTGTGTTCGAGTCGACCTCAACGGTTCATCCGTCCTGGGAACGGGAGGTAAGACCTCCTAAACACCCGCGAATCCACTCGGCGGGTTTCTTACCGATAAATTTTGTATGCATATATGTTGAGGACTGAAATCGGATTTAATTTTCTAGTAAAGGAAAGGCTTGGCCATATAAGATAAGGGTTCGGATTTCATCCGTTCTCTTCTTGCCCGCCTTAGGAACACGTAACCCACCTTGAACCTAAGCCTTAAAATTTGAACTAGAACGACCGATAGGGTAACGAGCTTAATAGGAAAGTCATTCGAAAATATTGGTTACTCTTAAGCATACTTAAGTAGTTCATGATGGTTTCGTGAGTTGAATGCGTGATCGCGCGCCTTGTAATGCGGTGAGGCCCTGGGTATCAAAGGCTCCACGCAGGTTTCCCGCCTCTGTCAACTTACTTAAGCTAGGATTGATTCCGGAGGGGGTTTGCTCAGATTGTAATAATTCCCTTTCAAGGATTAGGAAAATTTGGTATAGAAACAATCTAAGTGGAGCCATTATGCTTTTTGTTTGCTAAGTCAAGAGGTTTGTTGTGGTCGAGTCGGCCTTGTTTTGTGCTTGTGTAGAATTCCTTATGATTAGGATGTCAAATCTTGGTATTATAATAGCCATCACGATGAATATGAATATCCAATCGAACAATATGGACATCACTCTTTTTATGACCAGTGTGAATAGTGGTTGAAACCAACCTTTTGAAGATATGGCTCATACCATGGTGAGCCCAATTACTATTCACATGAATACCGGTCATACAGAAAATTCCTCCTCTCTAGATAGGCGCGTAAGATACTTGAGTCAACACGTAAGTTAATAGAGTCAACACGTGATTTTTTGAGTCAACACGTAGGTTAGAGTTAGAGACGGAAGAAAGAATTGCTCGAATTACTTTGAATTGCCAATACATTGCTTCAAAAATCACCTTGAAAAATGAGGAAAATTTCTATTTGCATAATCAAGATGACGAGGTTAGAACTCAAAGCAATACGTTAGATAAGGTTCGACCATCTTCGTATTACTATGATGATGATGATAGTGTTGATGAAGAATCTGAAGTTTTTAAGTAGTGATCAGGAATTTGTTATTCCAATTGAGCTTTATAATGATATTTGGTTTAAATCCAAATAATTTTAATAATTATTCACCTATTCAAAAGGATAAGGATTTGACTAGAAATACCATCGTTTTAAACGATGTAGTATTTCCTTTCACTTGGCCGACGATAGTTTGAGAACGAGTTTATCTCCCGAGAATATTGTTTTAGAGTCTAGCGATTTAGAAACAATAGACTTAGACAAAGAAAATGAACTTGTAAAGATTAGTGAGGATGAACCTGACTTAGAAGAATCAATTGACCATTTCGAAATCAGATGACCTTGAAATTAGGAAAGTTGTGACTAGTCTTTCTAGAGACACTGAAAACTCTAAGTTTGGGGGTGATTATCATTCTCCATGTGCTTTAACTCTTAGAAAGGTCCCTAGATTGGGACTTGACATATGTGCCTCAACTATTTTAAAAGATTATCTTCATACACTTTTTCCTGAACCTAGTTGTGTCCATAAAGAAGTTCAGTTGTTAGAAACCCATCCTCTGGTTGATGTGGTTAACCCAGGCTATGATACCACGATTGACTTTGTTTTCCCACCAAAACCTTCCTTCCAATTGTGGGAACATATAAGTTTCGAGGTGTCAATTATTAAGTTTTGAGACTAAACCTAATTACTTTAAAGAGGTCGACACATTTGCTTAAGAATGACCACTAATGTGGTCAGCAGTATGAGTCAAGTCTGATTGACTTCGAGGATCCATAATTATTTAGGTTATTATTATGTGTTTATAAGCTTTTATTTGAGTTTTTCAGACTCTAAGAACCCTAAACATTCGGATTCAACTTTTTGAGGAAATGCAACCCATGAAAATATGTTATCTAGATCTAGTTATAGAACACAGAACACGAACCACAACTAGATGTAGTTGTCTTAAACAGAAACTAGACAAGGGTGTGTTTTATTTTGCTAATTTTCTTAGGATGTTCAGATTCCTTTTACTTGTGATAGCCCTATTTGGTTTGGGGATCAATTATTCTGGCTATTACTTTATGATTCTATGAGGTGACTAATTCCTTCGATGTACGCTTGAAGACTTTAAACTTAGCACTTCTTGGGAGGTAACCCAATATTCATGCGACATGATAATATATTTCCTTATCTCTTTTGCTTCAAATGGTAACTGTTTCTCCTTGTTCATGTTTTTAATTTCATCTTTAGAACATTGAGGACAATGTTAGATTTAAGTTTGGGGGTATGGGAGAAACTTTAAAGTTGCAATAAATAAACTCCGAGACTAGAAATTTATGCTTATTAAGGTTGGCACTAACTAATCTAAGTGGATGGGAACATCTTGGTTGTAGGAGTTGAGGAACTAACTGCGATTAGATGGAAACATCTAAAGAGTCTATTCATAAAAGCACAGGCTCAGGTGTAAGAAAAAAGAAAACATGGTAGTTTCGCCATACCCTCGTGATGGAAACATCGAAAGAATCCGATCACTTCTTTTATTTTTTTCTCTTTACCATTGCTAGGGTGAAATAGAGTGACTGAAATACCAAAAAAAAAAAAAAAAAAAAAAAAAATATATATATATATTTTGAGACCGAGACCACTAGACCAACCGGAATAAATAAAATAAAGTCGACCAGCAGTACCCTTGTATATGCTGCACTGAAGGTTGACATAGAGTTAGGATTATCGACCACTGGTTCCATTGTATATGCCAGTGTGTTGATATTAGTCCAAACCAGTATCTCAGTCCATTAGGATAGGTTCACCTTAGTCAACATCATCCACGTTTTTCTCTACATGCATCTTCTTAATCTATCCATGTGATTGGTTGACTCCGGTTTATGATGTCTAGAAACTACCCGAGTAGAGCTTCTGTCTTTTATATGAATTTTAGTATGCTTGGAGTGCAAACTCGTGTACATCAATTAGATTTTTCGCATCGGTACTTCCTCCGTACTCTGATAAGTATGCCAACCAAGGAGATTCTTTAGTGCCTTCCAGGTTCTACGTAGATAGCTAGGGTCAGGAGTTAATTTTTGTGGGTACACCTCGGTAAACCCTCGGAGACAACACTCGCCACTAGGGCCACCTAGGGGTTCAAATGATTTTGATTTTCTAGAATTAATTTGCTCGAGGACTAGCAAATAATAAGTTTGGGGGTATTTGATAGACGCATTTATGTGTCTAATTTGTCCTCAATGTTTCGTATTGTTAGTACTCGTTTTTGTCCTTATTAATGGTGTTTTGTGTGTTTGTAGGTATTTTTGGAAATAAAGATTGTTGGAAAATTCGGCTCGAAAAGTTGCTCGGAACAACCCTAGGAGGACATTTGATATTCGGACTCCACTTTGGATAAGGGGGTAACCCATTTACTAAGGGGCACCCCGTGAGCCAAGCACTAATCGCGCCATCACCGGGTTAAGGGGCACCTCTTCTTCTTCATTTGAAAATGGAAATTGGCGGGAAAAATAGGTTCTCTACGATTTAAGGTTGAGAATTTAAGCATGTTCGGTGAGACTAAATGGGCGAGATTGTTTGGGTAGCTACCTTTGGGCCTAACTGAGGGTTGTTATGGGTCGATTCGTCGTCCAAATTTGGCTAGATATTCGGTGAGAAGAAAACGAGAGGACGGGAGTTTGCACGAGATATTCATGGGATTTCTGTGCGAGACTAGAGGATAACGTGTATCTTAACGAGTTTTACTCAACCGGGCCCCATGTTAGGAGTGTGTCAACACACCGAGAAACGCGTGAAAAGTTAAATGGGGAAGAAAATATTCGAAAATATTTTCTTCAACAATTTGGTAAGGAAGATATGCAGGTTATGCGGAGTAATCTTTGGTCATGTCGAGTATTTATAAGTTGCTGGGGTCGAGGTAGAACGGATACGCGGAGAGATTGGGAGAGTTTGCGAGCTTCGTAAAGTCGAGAAAATCAAGTGGTAGGAAACCACCATTTCTGGCTGGCCGGGCCAAGAACACGAAAAACATCAACGCGCAAGGGACCGCTGCGTTTTTCTACGGTGACAACGACACATCGAGGGTCGTAGTTTAGGAGACCGATCTTAAAACTACAAACAACAACAACACTTTACATGTATCGTTCTCGACAAATCAGATTTGTAACAATTAAAGCTGATACAAATCGGGCTTTTCATCTTTTCTCCATTGTTCATCATTTGTAAACCATTTTTGAGCAAATAATAATGATTTTTGAGCAAGTTTACACCATGATGAGCCGGAACTCCATCAACTGGGACGACTGAGGAAGTCTGTTTTGCACCCATGTGGTAATTCTATTTAATTCCTTATGACTATTTGCACTATTATAAGTGATTTATGATTTTTATTGATTATTTGTGAATTCGTTAGATGTCGCATGCTTAGTCTTAGGTACTTTATCACCTAACTATGTACGGTTATATGTTAAATTGTGCAAGTTCCAGTTTTAAATCCAATTCTCCAAGAGTCAGGATGCCGAGAACAAAGATATAGTGGCAGCTGTAGCATTATTATGGGTGTTAATAAAGCCAACAAGCCAAGTTGAATATCACTTGTCTTGAAGTTCGTATTATCTATATTGAGGTTAATGAAAACACTTCTAAGAGGAGTGTCTAAGAGAGATGCAAATCAGTTCTCTCATCTCAGTGCATTAATCACTTTTTTCTTCGTTTTCATCGTTGATTTTCAATTTTCTATTTTTGAGTGATTTTCAAGTAAATCTTGTAATAATGAGTATTAATTATTATAGATCCTGGTAAGAATATGAATTTTGAGGAAAAAATGATGATTCTGATATGAATCCATCTGCTGTAGATCTGTTTAAATCTTATGATAGATGGCCAAGCAGATTATAGGTATGATTCATGGAAGTTTTTTTTAATTGGTCGTCTGGATTTTCTTCGAATCAAATTTATAGATGCTTTAGTTATTTAAGAAACCGATGGAAAATGACGGGATAACATCAAATGATACCATTCGGAAAAGGTTTTTTCACCATTAAATTAGCAAATGAAGTAGATAAGAACTACATCAAATCCGGAATAGGGAAGTATTAAATCAATTTTTAAGAGTCAGAAATCGGATTCTAAATTTAGGCCTAGAAATCAAAGAACACCTACAACAATGGTTTGGGTTCATTTTCCTGTGTTAAGTCTGGAATATTGGGTGAGAAAACTATGTTTACAATAAGCAGAGCAATTGGTAATTCAGTCAAAGTTGATGAAGCTACATTAAAATATCAAAGTGGGTATTATGCAAGAATTCTGATTGAGATTGATTTAGCAAAAACAATCCAAATAAACTTTGGATCATTACAAAGTATGGTTGTCTCTATCAAGGTATTATTCTTACCAACTTACCTAAGTTTTGCTTAAAATGTAAAATTGTTGGTCATTTTCAATCTGAGTGTATGGAAAAGCAACAAACATAGAAAAATGATAAACAAGTTAATAATACTACTTCAAATAAGGAGCATGATGCCACTAATTCTCCTAAACATGTCATTGAACCTTTTGATATTTGTCAAAAACCAATTATTCAAAAACATCAAATAGATGAAACATTGTCCAATTCAAGTAATAATGTGCCTATGTCAAAAGGAAGGTTTACTCCATTGCAAGCGAGAGAATGACAACTTAAGTGAAGATGGTAACATCAATGATCTTTGAGGAATCATAGCTACTAATTCCTTCAAAATTTCTTCAATTAGTGGAAGAAAATTTGTTGATGGTGTTAAGTAGTGAAAGAATTCCAACTACATCTTGGTCTAGAGTTGTTCAAAGACTTGCATCTCCAAAGTCAACTACTTCTATCAATAACTATGTAGTTTCAAAAGAGGTAACTACACAGGCTCCAGTCATGTATAATTTTAGAAAAAATCCAGGAAAAGGAAGCACCAAAAACCACCAATCCAAACAATGAAAGGTCTCTTATGGAATTTAAGGGGACTTAGAAGACCTAGGGCTCAAAATAAATTATGGACTTTAGTTAATCAATTAAGTCCATCAATAGTTTGGGTAGTTGAACTAAAAGTATTTTGTAAAGCTTCTTTCTGCAATAAGTTGAATTTACCTGGTATGCAAAGCATGGTAATTCACAATAATATGTGGTTATTTTGGAATAAAAGTTTACCTACTCTTACAGTTGTTTCAATGTCAAGTCAGATGATAACATTTAGCATTGGTGGTACTCTAATTTCTGGTGTTCATGCACATGTTGTAATGGTTCAAAGAAGATTTTTATGGGCTGAAATGGAGTTGATTTGTGATCTGAAGCAACCTTGGTTAATCATTGGTGATGTTAATGCTATTACTTCATCGAAAGAGAAAATATGTGGTAAAGCTCCAAACATAAGATCTATGACAGATTTTAATATATGTTTGAACATTTGTGAACTATTGCAAGCTCCAAGAACTGGAGTACAATATTGTTGGTCAAATTGTCAACAGGGTAGTAAATAAATTATGTGCAATCTTGACAGGGCTATGTTCAACCAATTGTGGCTTCAAAAATATTCTATTGGGGATATAAAGTTGGGTTTAGAGTTGCTTCTGATCATGCTCATCTCCTTGGGGGTTGTGCTAGCATTCCAAAACCAAATAATGCTCCTTATAAATTTCAAAAAATGTGGTTCTCTCATCCTAATTTTCTGGAAAAGTCCAAAAATATTGGTTTGAGCACATAATTGGAGATCCTGCTTTTGTTTTTCAAAATATATTAAAGAGGCTGAAAACATCTTCAAGAATGGAATTGAAAGGTATTTGGCAACATTCGTGTTCAAATAAAGGATGTTGAAAGGAAAGTTCAAGATGCAATGATGAATTCAGATAATAATCCTTTTAATTCTGAAGCTTTGAACAAATTGGTAGAAGCTCAATATGTATATGAACCAAAGGAACTTCAACTTAATACCATGCTGAAACAAAAGTCTAGAATCAGATGGGTTAAAGAGGGAGCAACAAACACTAATTTTTTCCATACTAATCTTAAGACAAGGCAGTCTAGAAACTGTAGTTGTGAGCTTGAAGATACTAATGGGGACATTATTGTTGATTAAAAGAAAATTGCAGATGTTTTTGTTCAGCACCTCGAAAAGAAATTTGAATTAAAAGAAATTGAAAATGTGGACTCCTTATTAGATGGCATTCCAACAGTTTTAACTCAAGAAAACCGAGAAATGTTAGATGCAGTTCCAGTTGAAGTGGAAATTAAAACAATACTTTTCAATATGGATCCTGATAGTTCTCCAGGGCCAGATAGTTTTCTTGGATGCTTCTATAGAGCATGTTGCCTCATTATTCATCATGATGTAGTTCAAGCAGTGCAATTTTGTTGGAGGAGAAAATTTATACCAAAAGGTCTGATTTTTTTTTTTTTTACTTCCTAAGATAGAGGGTGAATCTCCTAATCAAATTATACCAATCGGTCTAAGTAATGTGAGCTTTAGAATCTTTACTAAGATCGTTACAACAAAAATGAATACATTAATGTCAAAACTCAACTCTCCCCAACAAGTAGCTTATATCAAAGGAAGATGCATTTAAGAGCAAATAATGTTGGCTTCTGAAATGGTTAGTGAGATGAAGAAGAAGATAAGAGGTGGAAATGTTGGGCTCAAACTGTATATTTCTCAGGCCTATGACTCAGTTAGCTGGGAATTCTTGTTTCAAGTTTTAAGCAAATCTTTAATACTTGGTGTGAGTGGTTGCATACCCTCTTTAAATCAGCTAAAATTTATGTCATGATCAATGGAGGTCCTAATGGCTTTTTCTCAGTTAGAAGGGGAATAATACAAGGATATCCTTTATCTCCAATCTTATTTGTGCTTATGGAAGATGTTCTCAATTGAATATTAACCCAAAACTAGTTCAAAATGGTTCAATTGTCCCAATGGTAATAAGAAATGGCATTCATCCAACTCATTTGCTTTTTGCTGATGATGTGTTCATATTCTCAATGGAGCAAAGAAAAGTTTGATGAATTTTCTGAAATTGTTAGATGATTATCCAAGAACCTCTGGACAGATTATTAACAAAATTAAGAGTAAGTTATCCTTTGATGGTACATCAAATTCAAGGAGAACTCAAATAAAAAATATGATGCAAATGAAACTGAGTGACTTTCTAGATAAATACCTTGTAGTTATCTTAACTTTAGGCAGAGTTAAAACATCTAATGTTTGGCCAATGGTGGAAATGATGCAAAATAAGCTAGAAGCACGGAAAGGGAAACTACTATCATTCCAATAAAGGTTAGTTCTTATCAAATCAGTTCTTTATACTGTTCACATATATAATATGGTTGTTTATAAATGACCAGCATCTATAACAAAATCCCGTGAAAAAATAATTAGAGAATTCCTTTGGACTGGTGATGGAGAAACAACGGAATATACTTTTTTAGCTTGGAAAAGAGTCTGTACACCTTACAGTGAAGGAGGATTGGGCATTGAAAAACTAGAACTTATAAACAAGGCACTACTAATAAATATAATATGGAAAATAGTCAATTCAAATGAAGAATGAACTCTCTTTTTCAAGGAAAAAATTCGGGATAGGAATGAGCAATAGAGTACAAATTGAAAATTATCCTCTATTTGGCCAGGATTAAGATGGGCTTGGGGATCTTTAAAAGAAAATATCAGATAGTGTGTTGGGAATGGTCAAAATATCTCATTATGGTTTGACACTTGGATTTAAGATTCTCCTCTTATAGAGAAAATTGGTTATACTTCTTATGTGAAGAACAACATTCATTTAAGGGTGGAAGATATTCTTATAGAAGATAAATGGATTATTCCTCAAGAAATTCAGTAGTACTTAGCCTCTTTAAGCATGCTTGATGTGAGAGGAAGCAATGATGGAATGATCTGGAGTTGTGATTTAAAAGGAGTTTTTACCACATCTTATGCAATAACTATAATAATAAGCAAAGAACCCAAACTGCAACGGCAAAAAAAAAAATGGAATTACTTCCTTCATCCAAGCATTGCAAGTAATTGTGTGGAAGCTTATACAAGAAATTTATGTGGATGATTTAGTGATGGTAAACAAAGGATATGAAATAGTTTCAAGATGTTGTATATGTGAAGAAGCTAAAGACAGTATGGACCATCCATTGTGGGATTGCAAATTTAGCGTTGAGATTTGGAACATGGTATGTTCAATATTTGGTTTTTCTTGTCCAAAATCTTTTGATGACATCTGGAAAGGTGCAAAACATAAAAGCCCCTAATTAAAGAAATATGAATTACAATTTGTTGCTCTGTATTAAAGGAATTATGGTTTCAGAAAAACAAAATATTTTTTAATGAAATCAAGCCAAATATACAACACTTCAAAAGGAGAATCATGAAGATGATGTTTGAAGGAGGTCTTAGAATGAAATGAAATAAATGGAACCAGAACTATGATTTACATGTGATTTCATTCTTCAATCTGGGACCAAGGAATATCAAATTTCAAAACATTAAAATCTGCCATATAATTCCTTCAAGCACTGGAACTATTATGTTTTGTTATGATGGAGCTTCTGTTGGAAACCCTGGAGCAGTTGGTTTTGGAGTGGTAGTTAGAGACCATATGTGTCAGGTAATCTGTACTCTTACTGGTAGTTTAAGAATTGCAACAAGTTAATTACATTGCTAAAGTCTATGCAGTCGGGTGTGCTGTTGAATTAGCAATTGAGTGGAAACTACAACATATTATTCTGAATTCTGACTCAAACAACGTAATAACTAAATTTGCAAATGGTCGAGTTCTTTAGTTCATTAGAATGAGATGGATAAAAGCAGTTCACAACCTATTATCAATCAGGTTTTGTCACTGTTACAGAGAAATAATTTTTTTCTGCGGATACAATTGCAAAAAGAGGTCCTCAAATAGAAAAAGAGAATTATAGGGGCATACCTCCTTTTCTGGCAAGAATAAAAATGCCTGGAGTCGATTATGAACCGTTTTTTGGGGACCATGGTTTTATTTTGGGTAAGATATTAGAAGTAATTCTAGGTCACCCCTTATCTAAATATTTAGATTAATACCAAAATTACCCTCCTGATTATTTTTGTTCAATGATTAGTTAGTGTGATTAATCTTTGATTAAGGTTAAATTAATAGATTTTTTTTTTAAAAGAACTAGAATTATTGAGTGACTAAAGTGATATAAGAAGAAGAAGATGGAGAAAAAAATTATTTTGAGATGGGTGAATATGGAGAAAAAATTTCCTCTGGGTACCGAAGTATGCTTGTAACTTAGTGAATGTTGCTATAAACGGCCTAAAATATCTTGAAAATCAAAATTGTAACAAAAAAATTTTCAACCAGTCAACAAAGTTCGGTTTTATTAAATGAAGACATGTAACCGAATTTTCTGCAAATGCAGTTCGGTTAATAAATCCAAAATCACAGGCAACAGAGCTTTAATGGAGTTTTTGTTTGTTCGGCTAGCTGATGAAAAATCAAATGTAACCGAACTACTATGCTTGAGTTTACAGAGTTTTGTTCGGTTCAGTCGACAAGACCACGTTGTAACCGAACTTTAAACAACAGAGTTCGATAAGTTCGCAGAATTTTGTTTTTTGCGATTAAACCGAACTCAACATTTGGCTATATAGAGAAGAGTTCGGTTTTGAAATTATTTTTGCGAGTTAACCGAACTCATTTAAAGAGGTATGTTCGGTTGGTTCGCAAACTTCAACACAACCAAGTTCCCAACCGAACTGCAGGTTAAAAGTAACCAAGTGTTAGAAGTTCGGTTGGTTCACAAACTTCAACATATTTTGCGAATCAACCGAACTGAGCTTATATATGCATATATGCAATTAAGCAAACGTTCGGTTAAAGTAAAAACTTGACAATTTTTGCGATCCAACCGAACTGCACTTGCAAATGCATGTATGGAATTAGCCCATAGTTCGGTTAAAAGTATTTTTCGCGAATCAACCGAACTCAATTCGGTTCAGAAAATATTAATTTGCAATAACCGAACTTTTGCGACGAAACCGAACTAAAAGTTCGGCTGAGACTTTTTTTTGCGACATAACCGAACTTGTCTCTGGAAAAAAAAAAAAAACCTCCATTAAACCTCTCTGCAACTTCCATTTTCAGCGGAAACTTAGGTGATGGGCTTATAAATTTGCGTGATTCAGCGGAAAGAAAAATCGAGGTTAATAGTATTTTAGTCAAGCTTTAGCCTTCGACTTTATAAGCAATTAACAAAAGCACTGTATGAAATGCGCAATAAACAAGGTATGGTTACTTTAATTAAAAAACACTGTTTGTGCAACTTATTTGAAAATACAAATAAGAAGCAATAAGAACTTAATGATAATATAAGTGAATCTAATTAAACGAAAGGCCGAGCTTAAATGAATATCCCACTGCTGCAACTGTCCTTTCACGAGTGCTATTTTACTTGGTAAGACTAACTAGTTTACCTGGAGAATTGGAAATCAGGCATTGACACCATTGCAAAACTGATACATAACTTGACTTTGAGGATGTAATGTACTATGCCATTCTTTTGCAACAACTGTAAGCCGACTATTTTTGAACATTAAAGTTTAGGGGAACTTTGAATCTTCCAAATTACTGCTGATGCTGCTCATATATTTGCATGTAAGTCTCGGATTGAGCAACCATCTGAGAAAGTGTTTCCGCAACATGAAGATCCTGCATCTCGTACCTAAAGACATAAACAACCGAACAGGATTGTCATTAATGCATTTAAAATTTAATCATATCCCTTCCCATGATTCATCAGAACAAATCAGTTAAATATTGTGAAGTTTTATTACCATAATTCATCTGATTTCCGCTGTACAAATACTCTGTAAACCCCTTCCCCGGGCTTTCCGTCATGAACGGTATTTGCAATCAAATCATACTTGGAAAGCAGCTCTTCATTGTTTTTTGGTGCAGGTAAGGGAATGTAGTCCTTTAGCTCGAGATTCTTCACAGGGAAGTTCACTGATTGACACCAATAAGAAAAGTTATCAAGAACGGCAACTGCAATAATTTATAGACTGCCACAAGATAATAAACAGTTTTATCATTAACTTTTTAGACATCGGTGATTCTATCAACCCACAATTTCACTTGGGTCAAGAGATCAACCATATAAGATTACTATAAGCTTAAACATCCTCCACCACCTGTCACTCACTGATTTGAGGTAGCTAAGTCAACACAGCCCAACAACAATCACATTGCCAGCAATATTGTCCACCTATTTATCTCTGAAACATTTTTATTCTATCCCAATATTTGATAGGAAACACACACAGATATTAAGGGGTGCATACTACCATTCAACTAAGATATTTCTAGCCCCTTTTTAACAGGGGAACATTTTCTTCAAAACTGACTGTATCCATGTTCATCATCTCCATTATTGACTGGACTCGACCATCAAATTGGGATTATATAGTATAAAATAACAGCAGGGCAAGCCGTCAAGGTCTACTACAGGCCATTTTCCCCAAATCCCAATGGTCTCAACTGGCAAACTTTTTGAAAGGCACAGAACTACATCACTTGCCCTGAGGCCCTGCGCTCAAACTGGGGTCAAGGTCTACTAAAGGCCACTTTCCCAAGATGCCAATGGTCTCGACTGACATATTTTTAAGAGGGACAGAACTACATCAATTGTCATAAGGACCTGGGTCCAAATTATCTGGAGGTCAACTACAAGGCATTTGCCCAAGATGCCAATGGTCTCAACTGACAGATTTTTGAAAGGCACGGAACTACATCATGTACATGGCCCAACATATTCCGCAAGGTGATGACAAATAAAATAAAGAGATCGATATATAATTTTGCTATATCCAAGAAAATTGAAGACTTACCAAGAGTTGGATTTTTCTCTAAGAAGAAATTGTTTTTCGTGAACCTAATCATATGGAGAATAAGATGTTGAGGCAGTCTGGTGACTCGATACCGCATCCTGGCTATGGAAGGCCTCACAATCTCTGTGATAGACTCGCCATCAAATTTCTTCAGTATGTTAAATAATGGAACCTGAAATACACAACGTCAGTAAAATGTTCGAAGCTGTTACAACGCCCCATCCAATCTTCCATTTACTGAAAAACATTGACATGGTTATTGAGTCACAAACCTGTGGTATTATATTGTTCTCCATTACATTTTTGAAAAGTGGAGGAGGTGGCAAATCAAGTTCAAGCACTAAGAAAGGCATTCTAGTAGTTTCCATCACCACATTGGCATGTTCAGCTCCAGAAATCTCTTTCACAACCTCTAACTCCCCCTGTTGAGAAAAAATAGTTTAGAGCATCTTCCTTTTTCTTCCTAGAAAATAAGTTCAATGATTTTGTCCATACAAACCTATAGAGATAAAACAAATCAACTAAACTCAAGAACGGGATCCAAACCTGAAAACACTTGTAAATAATGCTTGTGTTACTCGAGCTTCTGAGATCAGCATGCAGCGTTTCTAGTAGCCAGGTCATGAACTCAACTGGATCAGACTGTGTGCCTTTTTGGAAACGCTTGTTGCTGGCGTTCATGACTTCCTCCAAGAACTCATGGGGATTCACCTGTAGATGGGTTTAGGAAGGTTAAATCCTGCTTTTATTTGGTTTTTACTATATATGTATAGGGGAATAAGAATCATGTGGTGGAAACAAGTTTGTTAATAAGCAAACCTGGCCTTTGAAGTTCCGTGCATGCCAAATCTTTCGAGTGAGTTCACCAAATCGTTGAACAAGAATAGATTTGCAGCTCTGATAGTTCTCAGGTTTAAGGAAGAAGTTCCTCAAAGGAGTAACTCGCATTAACGACTGTATTATGACATTCACAAAATCAGTCCCCTTGAGGTTATTGAGTCCCACCTGAAACATAACCAACATCATGATCAGAAACTGAATACGGATAAGTTCAAACTGTCTAAGAACGAGTTAACTAATTGATTAAAAATAGATCGGCATAAAAACCATCCCAGGAAGATAGTCTGATCCATCAAGGGCTCTTGACCATTGCTTATTCTTATCCAGCTGTACAATTTGTTCCCTACTAAACCTGTGAAGCAGTAAATTACCAATAAGAACACTTGTAACCAAACTGAGAAAGCAACAACCAAGCAAGAAATCAAAACAAGTAAGACGAGAAAACAATAGTTGAAGAAATTTACCTTGGGTTCAAAACATGCCGAATATCATCCAATGACGGATCATTAATCTCATATCCATCAGTAAGGCAATAAAATTTTTCTGTTTGCAGATTGACATAAACATGGTGGTCTTCTTTACGGCTGTGAGTATATGCTTGAGTCTCGGGACCCTTGCCTCGGTAATACTTTCCACATACTAAACATGCATAGACGTTCTCGGTTACGAAAGAGACAGAACATTTTTTCTTAAAATCAAAGTCCAGAACCTGAAAAACAGAAAACAAGCTATAATAATACAAACAAGCTCCTACAGTCAGTTACACAATTAGACAAAGCAACCATTACTGATAATGTTAAAACACCCAAATCCAAAGCTCACCTGGCGATTGACAGTATCCAGATAAGGACAGTCCCTCCTGACTACAACCATCTGCTTCTTTACTTTACTTTTCACATTATCATCTTCTCTCTTTCTATTCACTGGCATCTCCACTTACTTCTCTTAACTCTACAGTATATGAACACATGAACTAAATCAATAACATTATTCTAGAGGCTCACCAAGCTCACTAAGAAGAGCAGCTAGCCACATTCGAACCAGAATTCAAGAAAAAACAAAAAGCCACACAAGTTTATAATATGAGAAAAACAAATTAGGGTCAGGGATTTCTGCAAGTAAAATTTCATTGAATTTAACAATCAATTTCATTGGGAAAAAAAAACCTAATACAAAGATAGGAGAGACAGATAGAGAACTAACCTGGTTTAAATTTTAAGGGGATTGAACTGCTGATCTTGGATCGAAGTATTTAGGGTTCCAGCGGGCAACGATGGCAAAAATTACGAGACCTCCAATTCCGATTTTTGATTTTTCTAAGCGGTGTTCCCTGTATATGAAGTAAAAATTACAGTAAACTTACATAAATACCCCTCAATGTGACAGAGGTAAGGGTAAGGGTGCACACGGTACGGTTCGGCTCGGTTCTTGCCGAGGCCGAGTACCTGTACCTCCCTAGTCCCGGTTCCAAAATTTTGGACCGGTACCTATACCTTGTACCTCGGTTCGGTACCATTCGGTACACGTACGGTCACGGAGTGCAGTTCCGGTACCAATCGGTACTTTTTTTAAAAATCAATTCACCATTTTGAAAATCCATTTGAAGGACCGTATGAGTATAATATACTCCAATTCGATGTAAACAGGAAACTAAGCTCCCATTTAAGTGATTGAACCTTTTATGTTGGTCGATTCAAACAAATTCGAACAAATTTGAGATCTAGAAAACATTTTTTATGTAATAGACAGAGCTCACAAAGAAATCCTGATAACTCATACGAAGAAGACAACAGGTTATGGCTCGACCGACATCCGAAATAGCCCAACTCGAACTGCAGTTTTTAGATTAAAAAAAAAAAAAAAAAAACCGATTATTTTCTGCAACCTATTTTCTTCATGCTCGCCAATTGATTCTTAATTTCTGTGCTCCCTTAGGTAAGGGCTGGGTTGCACAGACGGGGACGCGTAGACGCGGACACGACACGACGCGGACACGGACACTATAAAATTCTTAAAAAACTATGACGCGGACACGTATATACATATTATATTTATATATACAATCATGTATTTATACAATAAAGTCAGGTTTTTTGATCCTAAAAATTAGAAAATGATGCTACATGTGTATAAAAATTTCAAAAAAAAAAGATATCGTTTGTTTATACACACCGAAGGTCAAACAATCAATAACTATTGAACATGTGGCACAATCAAAATGCATTCTTAGATTAACAAATACCCAACTAAGGGTATACGTGATGTCATTTCCAATAACAAAACCCTAATAAAGACCTAAATGATTGATCTAAATGTCTGTCTTTCTTCATTTAGTTGATAATAGTAAAAGTAAAGGAAAAAGTTTAACTGAAAATGAAAAAGAAAAAAAAACGCGTCAAACCCGAGTTATTGGTGTGTCCAAACCAGACGCGCGCAGGACGCACAAATTATTTCGTCGGACACGCGTCGTGTCAGCGTCCCACGCGCGTCCCGTGTCCGACGCGAGTCGGACGCAGACACTGCTCAAAAAATGGAGCGTCCATGCAACCCAGGGTAAGGGAAATTCCTATGGTAACGGCCAAATCCATTTTTTTTTTGTAGAACCAGGTGGATGGCCAATCAGGCTTTTCCACTATGGTAAAGCATTGGGCGGTTGATCATCAAGCACCCAAACTTGAGATAGACGCTGGCGTTGGTAGAAAAAGCGCTGGCGTTCGGAACATAAACGCGGCGCTCGAACTAGAGCGCTGACATTTTTGCTACAAACGCCAACGTGTAATTTTTTAAATTTCAAATTTCACTTTTTACCTATATAAAACCATCATCTTCAAACAATTCACTCTCACCAAAATTCACTTATCTTGAATTGTCTCTTCTAAAATCTGTTTCAATTTTTTAGTTTATTGTTAATGAAATGGCTGAAAAGACGATCACACTTTTTTGCGATGCAAAACTTGAAACTGCTGTTTCTAAGATATGTGGGAGTTAAAAAAAATTGAAAATTATAAGAGGGAAGTGCAAGTTTTTGAAGTTGCTCCAAGAAAATGTTCCGCTAAAAGACAACGAAGAGCTCCAGTTTTGAAAGTTAACAACAAAAAATTCAAGAACAAAGGAGAAATTGTCAAAGAGCGCGTTGAATGGAAGATACGTCAAACGAAGATAAATAGGAGGCCAAAACTTGTACTTGATTTTTATTGAAGTAGTTTAGTACGTTTTATTATTGCCTAAGTTTCTATCTTGTAAAAGAATTGGCATCAATGAATGAAAATATTTAGATTTTAAAATAGAGATTTTCACTTCAGATTAAGCGAAATTTATTACAATTTAAACTTGCAAATAACATCAAACTACATTTTAATAAACCCCAACAAAAACATCAAAACTACATCAAATCCAGCGACATTCTCTCTGTAGAGTTCACAACATTCAAAATGCTTAAACTCTCTTCCGCTTTCTTCAGTAAACTTGGTTTGAGCGATGGTTTTCTGTAAAACAGATAAACAACAAGTTCAGATATTTATGATGCAGTTGAGTCCATGAGGACAAAGGTAGATAATCCAGAATTGCTACAGGGAACCATCCACAAAACTTCCGTATAATGTTTGACTTCCTCAATGATGAATGCAATTCTTAGTTCTAGGCTCTTACTGTTTCTTATGGTTTTGTTCCTCGATGCTACAAAATGTCCCAATACTCTTTCCCAAAAATAGTCAATGTTCATTGGTCTCATCATACGATGTAACCAAGATCGAACAAGAGTAACATCTTCTTCCATTGTAAAGACCGGAAGAGGTATTCGAGTGCAGTACAGATGTGCTTGAGATGGACCAACTTTTAGAATTCTAAAACACGCTTCGTAACGAAAAGGTTTACCGTGAGTTTCCTCCCAATTATCAAGAGTTGTTTGGATCACTTCATCTTCAGTTACACCGTTGAACTTTTCTCGATCAATTTCCATTACCAGAACAAGAAATGGCTGGACTCCAAGCCTAATAGATTGAAAACGAGCACGCAATCGACGAGCATCTCGGTTTCCTGGGTTTCCCGTCAGTGAGACGAACATTGAAAAAAAGTTCTCCCAAAACGAACCGTCTCGAAAGCCCATACCAGTGATTACCTTATGAAAAAAATATGCTTTGCATATAGTTATATCCTCTTCTTCAGTAAACTTGGGACCACAATTTCTAACAGACATTTCTGCAGAGTGAGAGAGATCAAGAGTTTTAGAAAAGAAGAAGAAGAGGAAGACGTGATTTTGGAGACGGGAAGAATGAAATTTATAGGTCGAAAAAAAATCGAGCCGTTGGCGTTTGTAGTAAAACCACGCGCCTTTACTACAAATGCCCGTTTGAATTACCATAGGAGTTGGCGTTTGTAGTAAAACCGCGCGACTTTACTAAAACTCACCGTTTGAATTACCAACGCGTATTTTCTTTTTCTTATAAATACAGCACTAGATTTTATTCTCAACCAAACCAATAGATTTCTTTCTCAACATCCACCATGTTTTCTAAAGGAAAAGCGAAGCAAATGTTATGTGTCGAAGCAAAAGTGGTTTGTCCATTATGTTTCATGGATAACCACAGTCTTATCCAAGGTTGTTCACCCATCAGAATGGTGATTGAATGACAACCGGAAAAGCTCAAGTATTTGAAATGTCAAGATCCTAACGTTCCAGGGGAACCACATAGGCTAGATGATGCTATGAAGATTAAAAAATAAGAAGAAAAAAAGATTGCAAAACTCTGCAAAAACTTCAAACTTAAAGCCAAATTGAAGAAGGAGTTATTACACTGCAAGCATTGTGGATATGGAGATCACGAATACAAACGTTGTCCACAGAGAATCAGTGGATGCTCAAAGCCCGGTTGCAAGACGTTTATGCATTTGAGGACATATGGAAGGCATTTCTGAGAATGTCCTAGGTGTTTGTTGGTGGAGTGGTCTGATTGAAGTTGAAGGAGAAATCGATGGCTATGGTATTATGTTATTTAGTTTGCTGTTTATTTTGTGTTATTACGATTATCTAAAACCAAACATGTGGATGTCTTCACATTTACACCATCAATATCATAAGTAATTTAAATTTTTCCTGGATTAAACATTGCACCATCAATCTCATAAATAAAACTTCATTGAACAACCACATCATACATGAGAATAAAAGAAAAAAAATAACCACATCATACATGAGAATAAAAGAAAAACATTAGATTAAAACAACTACTACATAGGCGTCAATTCTCGGCGGGTGGTGGAATTCCTAGGGAGATGTAGGGATTGTATTTGTTGAGCACCCTAAGAATGTTGAAACAAGCATGGAAGTCGAAAGGACGACCGCCGTGAGATACTGCCTACATCGCTAGAGTTCTGGGTTCCATTTCATGTTCGGCTTCACCGTTGAGCTTATTTTTGTGATTCTCCATTAGTAAAGCGATGAACTCCCATACATGACTACTAATTGAACTAAAATGATACGGCAATAAGTGAGAATCACGCCCATGGATGTTCCCCATTTCAGCGGTGAATATTCTATAAACTTTCTCCCAGAAAGTCATAGTCGATTCGGCTACATTACTTAAGACAGCATCTTGTGTGTGAAAAACAAAGGCTCTGCAAATAGTTAAATTTTATTGTTGAGTGAATCTAACACCACGAACTCTGGGAGGCATTTTTGTAGATGATTTGAGAGTGAAGAATGTGTAAAATATGTGATTTTAGAGTTGAAATGAGGAGTATTTATAGAACTCAAAAATTATAGCTGTTATATCACAAGAGTTTTCAGCCGTCCAGATTCAGCCGTTGGCGCTTTTATGAAACATGCGGTGCGTTTAGAAAAAATGCTGGCGTTTGAAGTAATAACGGGCGCTGTAAAGACAAGCGCCAGCGTTGGTGCCAAGCTCGTCCATCCTTCCATCGCGTGTGCGCTACACGTTCCATCTCACTCAACAAACCAAAAAAAATTTACATCCATTTTTCATGTTTGTTGAGTCCATAGTGGGAGAAAAATCAACAAACTTGAAGTTTATTGAGTCCATAGGAACTGCTCTAACAAGGATGAGGAAACTGGCTTGGGGAACAATTCTTGCTACAAAACATATTACAGAACAAAGTCTGCTCTAACAGGAATGAGGGAACTGGCTTGGGGAATAATTCTTTCTACAAAACGTATTACTGAACAAAGTCCATTGAACAAGCTCGTTCGCGAGTAGTGATATGACGTATTGTTGACGCTTTGGTGATTAAGGCGCATATATTGGACGCGTACTAAAATACTACAATTTATCACAACACTACTAGTACTAGAAATTGTGGATCTTTTTACGAGCAAGAAAAAAAACCATTCAAAGAATATCCCTCGAGCTAAATTGAATTGCATTCTATATTTCTGGCCTAAGTTCATGAGGATTAATATGTTCTTCTTAAGTATATTGATGTGGCTCTTAATGCATATGGACAATGAAGAGCACATCCTATAAGAATTGATTTTATAGATCATTAATTTAAGGATCGTGAATTTCATGGTAATCACACAATCGATATGCAAGAATGGTTCATGAGAAATACCTTATAGCGGTAACCCATAGTATCTGATCGATCAACCTGGAGCAGCGGTAATACCTTGTGGAGGTCATGGTTTCTCTCTCTTCATCTTAACTGTAATGAGTATCAATTCCTTGGATGCAATAGTGATGAATACTGTTTCCCTTTTATAGGCAAAGAGAGGACCAAGTTCCTAGGATTTTAGTAGTATCCTTTAGATCTCGACCGTCCATCAAGGAAGAGCATACATAGGATATTAACTTCTTATATAAACCATGGATTAGATATTTAGCAATATCCTAAATATAACCAGATTCTGACATGGGCCTAATAGAGATAATTATCATATAAGAAATTATCTTACATTCTCCCACTGGTCCATGTGATAATCTATTAGTGGTTAATTGCAGGAACATAAGGCGCGCGTAATTGTTAAATAATAACTTTAGTGTTTATCGTAATACCTTGATCAAATAAGATACTCATGCGAGTCATAGCGGTTGCACGTTGTCTTGTTATCAACATGTCCCCTTCCATGTACTACAACATAAATAAGTTACTCAACTAGGCCTTTAAGAGGAGTATCATAATGGTCCAGTGATGTCTTCTAAAGAAAGACAACTTCTCTTAACATTCATCCATTCACATAAGTGTATACTAAATACGGATACATAAATAATTCAGAATAACATTAATAAGATCTCAATAACTATTCAAAAATAAGCACATAAATTAGCTGAATTCAATAATCAATTACTCCCACAGACCTAAGATTTTAATCTTTTCATAAGAGATCTTAAAAGGTAATTGTTCATTAAGTGCATCTGCGAATGCAATCGTGCTTAAGCGATAAATGAACAACTATTTTTATTGAATTGCTTGATTCACGCATATATACTCAAGGTTCATGTGTTTTGTTCCTTTTGTATCATATCGTGCTTTGATGCTGCGAAGCTAAGACGATAAATTTCAGCAATGTAGAGACAAACCTTAAGTCTCTAAGTATCGCAGTCATAAATATTCAAACTCAATTGTCGGACTAGCATTAATAGATTCTTCATTTATAGAATCCATACATCCACAAAATTGAAGTCTGAAAACCCAATCAACTCTAGTTGGGTTTGCTAACTACAAAATTCTTGATAGCTTTCGTGTAATTTGTTTTTCGATTCTTAAGGCATTTAGTTAACATATCAACAACTTGTTATAAGTTTCATATCATAATTACGACGTAATGAAGATTAAATTTATATCTTCTATCCAATATGAAATAAAATTTGTTAAATATGTTATTATCTCAAAATTCTTCGAATATTCGATATATGCCTTATATGAGAGCTTTAGTAATCCATATGATATGTACTATCACATGGTAAGCTTCATTGATATCTTTTATTTCAAAAAATATATAGATATGCATAAAGTCAAGATCACTACTTGTAGGTAGTATGTCTTAACATACATGACCAAGAGTATGTATTTCTCCCACTGATCTTGAGGTATATGCATAAATCTGTAATAATTTCATCCAAAACTTGAAACATTTATAGTTTGGTTAAATTTCATATACCATTATGGGAGGCTGCTTAAATTTCATACTTTGATTTCTAAAAATTGTAGACTAAAATTTATCATTAATAAAAGCTATTTTTACATTTAATTAATGTAACTCTTAGCTCAAACTGAGCTACTAATAGTACTATGATAATTCTTAATAAGTCTTTCTTTGACACGAGAGAAAAACTTATTTATAATCGATGAATCATTTCAGAGTAAAATCTTTGGCTATAAGTCAGGCTTTATATCGTTTAGTAATGTAATTACAGTCATGCTAGGGCTGAAATACCCACTTGCACACAACTGTTTTGTGTCATTAGAGCAACTAAACAATATTCCAGACTTGATGTTTAACCATTGATTTTTATTCACATAGCATCAATCCATTAATCAAAATTATTATACAGATAATAGTTTGTGAACCAGAAACCGGGTCTTTGCTATTCCATATCAAAATGAAATAAATTCTTGTAAGCAAATCAATGAAACAACATGAATAACTTTCTTTCAGCATCTTTTGAAGCATTCTTAATGCTGGTTCAAGTTGTTATCAACAAATTATTGGCAATAGTTTTATTATGGAGTATTGGATCAGTAATTTGTGGTCTTTCATTATCTAACATTTCGACAATGAGAAGATTCACAATATCTGCAGAAATATTAAATAATGGGATCATTATCAAGACTTCTTGAAAAGATATATCCACGTACTCCCACTGATTATGCCATCACTAATGAATTTATATTTTCGTTTTCAATAAATCTCATACTATGGTTAGAACATTAAAGAATACCATTTGGATTATTTAGGAAACCAATGAACCAATAATAGTTTTCAAATCCAATTTTCATTCTTGGGAATGTCCCTCAGCTCCAACTGAAAAAACCATAACTTAAAGGTGATTTAAACTAGGTTTCCAACCTTTCTAGTTCAAAGTGTGTCTTTGAAACTACTTTACTCGGAAATCTATTTAAATTACATAGTTGTAGATAGAACATATTCACAGATGTGTGGCCGTTATGTATAACTCATCATGCTTCTAACCATTTTCATAAAAGTATGATTTCACCTTTTTCTATACACCATTATGCCAAGGATAATTTGGCCTTGTGCATTGAGCAATAATTTCAAACTTTTGAAGATACTAGCTAAAATATTTAGCATATTATCCTGTTTTGTCATACCTTTCACAATATTCACCACCTTTGTCAGACTTTATGATTTTCACTTTCTCTATAATTGCCTCTCAATTTCAATAATGAATATTTGAGAAAATATCCACGGATTGAGATTCATAATGCAATTGATAAATGTACACAGTAACGCGAAAAATCATCAGGTGATAAACAATTTTATCTTCCAAAAATTGGACCGTAAAAAGTCTACAAAATAATCATAATCAACAATTCATAAGAACAAAAGCTGAAATTCATAAAAGAGATAAATGACAATTAAGCTTACAATAGTTTCATACCTTCAATAAGATTCTCCTGTGGGGTAAAACCTTATCAATGAACAATGTGAGACATGGAAAACATCTGTAGATATTTTACCTTCTCATACACACAACTTTATATTTGTTTAATAGCACAACTAGAGTCACCTGTGGGAGAATCTCGTCCGAACATGTATTAACAAACTCAAATATTTCTAATGTTCAACCTAATACATCGGAATAATAGTCACCCATGGGTAGATATTATTTCACATGTATATGAAACATTTAGATAACCTTAATGCTTGTTTAAACGTGTGAACGAAAACTACTTGTGAGCATTGTCCTAATCGTTAAAACAAACTAAAAGGACTCAAAATATACAACACTTACAAGATAAGAGTTTAGTATCACTGTGGTGATAACTAAACAATTCAGCAAACATGTTCAATTGCAAATATCACACTAGCTTTTCTTGTGACATTGCATGGTCCCACTCAATAATATGGTCATACTTGATCTGATCATAAATTTAGTAGATTATAAACAATTATGAGTAACCCTAAAACATTAATCATAAACCTTTACTAAAAGGCATGTCATCATATATAAATTGTAAAAATAACAACACCCTTTAATTGAAAAAATGTTCAAACATAATGAACTTTTCGTAAAACAAAATCGAGCATTAAGAAAGTCTATAAATATTCAATAATGAAATTTTGATGAAGAAAATTCTCTGATGCATCGCTAATTTAAATTTGATACAAGCTTAACAAAGGGTATAATACGAATAAAAATGAAGCATGTTTAAAATATGCAATGATCATCATAAATTTTCACAAAATGGAGGAATTTATCCATAAATAAAACCTCAATTTTTATAGGGTATGCAATAAGTTTTGGATAAAACAACATAATAATATTTATGAACATCTGAAAAATCCATAATGGGTTACTTAACTCGATAATGAGTTAATTTAAGCAAATTTTATTTTATGCATTTTATAAAATATAATGACAAATTATGTGTCATTTACATAATCATATTATCATTATTTTTATGTCTAGTAAATGCAGTAAAAAGTTGCAATCAAATTAGAAAAATAAAGAGAAATAACACTAGACACTCATCAAGACGTAAAAAGGATTCAGATCCATAATGTATGATCAAATAAAAATCATATCCTTCAGTTTTCTCTTAAATATGTGAACTCGAATCACCTGTGGATAATTTTTGTTTTAATATATTAAGAAAATACAATATCATAAGCACTTGACAATATAATGGTTATGGCTCAAAAATTGTTTGAAATCACTGTGGTGATTTCCAAACAACTTAACAATAATGCCATTATCATAATAATTCGATAATCGCTAAACCTTACCTTTACGGTAGGAAAATTCGTGCTTACAATAATATTATGATTATTTCTTGGATCAAACACTCTAGTATCACTGTGGCGATGGCTAAAGAGTCCTAACATAATTATCTTAAACACATAATATTACATACCTTTGATGTAAATAGTACTTAGAGAAAACCAAGTCATAATGGGAACACACATAAATCACATCATAATGCACACAAATTTAGTACCGTTAAAAGAATATGGTTTCAATCATATTAAACTTCAGAATATCGATAAAAAATCGTGTTAATATATACATTAACATTTTCAATAAAGCGGAAGCATATCGGTGAGTTCACATTTCTTTAAGTAGAAAAACCACCTCATAATTTCTTAATATTATCATATAATTTGATTTTAATTATAGATGAATCCGTACCGGATTGAGTTTATAATTTTGGTTCTATGATGATTAAATCTATATCGGATTGAGTTTGGACCAGAAAACATCTATGCTAGAAAAGAAATATTATATCCAATTTGGTCACAGTCAAAATCCATGGCAAACAGTACACGTCAAAAGTCATTGTTGACTTTCATGTCAAGTTAGACCACAAACAAAATCGGACAGTATAATACAGTCCACCAGTAACCTTAAAACATGACAAATCCATTTCTGAAGTTTCAAGTTTAAACACATGAGAGAAAATGACATTTTACGAGATAAGGTCGAGCATGCTATGTTGAATCAGTTACATTTTCAATCAATACAACCAAATTTTAATGTAATATGGACCGTCATTTATTTGTATCTTAAAGTCCAACTCAATGCGCAACATTTGGTGCGTTTATGTACCCAATAATTTAACATTAATAGTAATACCCACACATGCCGAAACGTTAGGTCATTTGTCTCTTAAAATTCTTCCAAATTTAACAGAAAAAAATAAATAATAATAATAAACCCTAATCGGCCATTATGCTCATCAAACCTAAGCACAATGCACAAGAACAATTGGAATCAAAATTTTAAGAAACCACTTTTGAGTGGTTGTCACTCCCAAAACATGATTAATTACCTGAACGATTTTATTTTTTATTTTTATGCATATTATTAACGGACAACCATGAGTTCCAAACCTTTGATCTAGATGCCAACTATAAGAATTGGTTTTATAGATCATTAATTTAAGGATCGTGAATTTCATGATAATCACACAATCGATATGCAAGAATGGTTCGTGAGAAATACCTTATAGCGCTAACCCATAGTATCGATCGATTAACTCCGGAGCGCGGTAATACCTTGTGGAGGTCATGGTTTCTCTCTCTTCACCTTATAACTATAATGAATATCAATTCCTTGGATGCAATGGTGATGAATACTGTTTCCCTTTTATAGGCAGATAGAGGACCAAGTTCCTAGGATTTTAGTAGTAGTCTTTAGATCTCGATCGTCCATCAAGGGAAGAGCATAAATAGGATATGAACTTCTTATATAAACCATGGATTAGATATTTAGCAATATCCTAAATATAACTAGTTTCTCACACGGGCCTAATAGAGATAATTATCATATAAGAAATTATCTTACACATCCAAGATTTAACAATCTGCAAAGTTCTCAAGTGTTTGCAGGTGATACCTTATGCTCTGCGTAAGTTGTGCATCTAGGTGACGCAAGTATTTCTTTGATACCTTATGTATGAAATAACGGTGTTTAATAGATTTTAATCAATTCTTTAAAATCGGGCATTATGTCGATTTTATCACATTGATCATCAATATGAGGACAAGAAGCCATATATAAATCTTACAAATATAACTTGTGCAGTGGGCAAAAGCCAGAAAATAAAACCAAACACAAAACATGCATGGCACTTAAGGAAAGAGACCAATTAGCCGAACTCAAGTTCTCATCTGTTATTTCATATTCATATTAACTTTCTAATAAGTATAGTCAAATTGTATCGACTTTAGTCCAGTTAGTTGGTGTTTGTTTCAGTTTCTGATTGAGTGTTTGTTTTAGAAGTTTGTGTCTAACTGTATTGCAGTATTAATAGCTGTCTGAAACAGACATATACTCATCTTTTCTATTCATCGTAATAATATCTTCTTCTTCTTCTTCTTCTTCAATATTTCTTTTCTTGTTTTTCACAGATTCAAGCTTTACAATATTGATACTAAAAATATAGATTTCTGTCATGTCCCTGCCTTATGGTAGTAGAATAAGAGGGCGCCTTTAGCGGTTCTCTGGTGTCGTTAGTATTATTAGTCTTAGCCGTTAAATTTAATACTGTTAGTATTCGCTGTTAGTGTCCGCGTGTTATAACACAAGTGGATCAGGTGTTAGTCAATTTATTCTCATTGAGTGGTTGTAAGAGAACCAATCGAAAATTAATCTAAAATCTTCTTTCTATTTCTTCTTCTTTTTGTTCTCTTATCTTCCGAGGCATAAACCGGCTGCCTGAGATCCATTTGTAGTGTGGATCACTACAAGTGGTATCAGAGCACTCAATTCTGAGTGACCTTGATCACCATGGTGACTAGAACTGAGTTTGAAACTTTAACCAAGCCGATCGAAACATTGGCTAAAGAAATTCAAGATCTCAAAACTCAACAAAACACACCTTCGCCATTGTTATTATCCTCTATAATGGATCTGTTCAAGGTGGAAGCACAGAAAGCTTTAGAAGAATTGAGAGATAAAGCTTCGACATCTAATGGAGGAGGAATTCTAGAAACCCATGTTCAATCAGGATTTGTTTACAGACCTACATGAAGCGTGACTCCTGGTGAGAACTCTAATTTTGTTCATACTCATAAGCTCAAGGTCGATTTCCCTAAGTTTGATGGTATCAACCCTAGATCTTGGCTTAGGAAGTGTACCAAGTATTTTCAGTTGCATCATATGGATAATTACAAAAGGTTCACTTAGCAACTATGTATCTAGAGGGCAAGGCGGATATCTGGTTTCAGGATTATCAAATTGGCAAGGATTTCTTAGTTTGGGAAGTATTTTAGAAGGCTATATGTTCCCGATTCCAGGAAGTAGTCCATGATGATATAGTTGGGGAATTTAACAAATTATGCCAAGTTGGTACAGTCTTAGAATACCAAGAAGTGTTTGAGGGATTGAAGGCTTTGATGTTAGCTAAGAATAAGCATCTGACAGAAGACTATTTTACTTCTAGTTTCATCAGTGGGCTTAAGGATGAACTGAGAATAGCAGTTCAAATGTTTTCTCCAACCACCCTAGAAAAGGCTATTTACTTGGCCAGAATGCAAGAAGTTTTGTTGGAGAATACTGCCAAGATGGCTAGGTCTGCCAAGTTACCACCACTGTTTATTCCACAGACCCACAGAAATATAATGTCTACCCATCCACCAAAGTCTCCATCCCCAAGAAGCAGCACCAACACTAGTCCCAAGCTTCCACCCATCAAGAGACTCACATATGCTGAGATGAAAGCTAGGAGGGAGAGAGGACTTTGCTACAGTTGTGATGAAGTTTACTTAAAGGGACATAAATGCCTTAAACAACAGTTATTCATGCTTGTTGGAGATGATGATGGAGCTGCTACTTCTGAAGATGAATCACCTACCATCTCTCCCATAACTCAGGAGGTGCCAGAGGAGGAAGTGGAGATCTCAGTCCATGCATTGTCAAGTAATATCACCCACAACACCATTAATATTTTGGAACTATATTAAGAATAAGAGCAAGTTCACCATTTTTGTAGATAGTGGCAGTACCCATAGATTCATTGATCCTGAATTGGCCAGGCAAAGTGGTTGTTATGTAGAACCCACAGATGAATTCCAAGTAGCAGTGGATGATGGAAACAAATTAATAAGCAATGCTAAGTGTCCAGACCTTCAATGGCAAATGCAAGACCATTCCTTCAAGTTTGATGTGAGAGTTTTAGCCTTAGGAGGCTGTGATATGGTTCTTAGTGTGGATTGGATGAGGGAACTCAGTCCTGTTAACTTTGACTTTAAGAATATGCTTATTTCATTTAAGAAGAATGGAAAAGAGGTTATTCTACAGGGTAATTCTGAGTCCTCTAGCATCTCAGTTATGACATGAGAAGCTTGCCAGAAGTACTTGAAGAAACACAAACATGGATTAGTGGGAAACCTATTATCCATAACTGGTAATGACTCAACACCTGCAATACCAACCATACTTCAACCCATTCTTGATTCATTTAAAGGCATATTCCAAGAACCTATAGCTCTTCCTCCCTCTAGAACACATGATCACCATATTCCACTTCAACCATTATCTTCTCCACCAAACCAAAGACCTTACAAAATTCCATATATTCAAAAGGAGGTAGTTGAGAAGTTAGTGCAAGCAATGCTTGATTCTGGAGTTATCAGGCCCAGACACAGTCCATTTTCCTCTCCCATACTCTTAGTTAAGAAGAAGGAGGGTAGTTGGAGGTTTTGTGTAGACTACAAAAGATTAAATGACATTACCATCAAGGATAGATATCCTATTCCAGTCATTGATGAGCTTCTAGATGAACTTAAGAAGTCTAAAGTGTTCTCCAAGATTGATTTGAGGGCAGAGTATCATAAGATTAGAGTCCACCCACCAGACACCCACAAAACTGCTTTCAAGAATCACCAAGGACACTATGAGTTTCTAGTCATGCCTTTTGGCCTTACAAATACACCAGCAAGCTTTCAGGCCCTAATGAATGACATTTTCAAGCCATATTTGAGGAAGTTTATTTTGGTGTTCTTTGATGATATCTTAATCTATAGTCCAGATATGGAAACTTACCTCCAACATTTGTCTATTGCCTTCAGCCTACTTAAAGAGCATTCTCTCTTTGCTAAATTTAGCAAGTGCTCCTTTGGACAATCCCAAATTGAATACCTTTGGCACATTATTTCTGGTGATGGAGTGGCAGCTGACCCAGAGAAGATAACTTGCATGGTGAAATGGCTTGTACCTACCACCTTAAAGGATCTCAGAGGTTTTCTAGGTCTTACAGGTTATTACATGAAGTTTTTCAAAAATTATGGCCTTATTTGCAAGCCATTGACAGACTTACTCGAGAAGAATAATTTTCATTAGAATGCTGAGGCCCAATCAGCTTTGGAGCAACATAAAGAAGCTGTTACTACAACCCCAGTTTTGATACTTCTAGATTTCTCAAAACCATTTGAACTTGCAACTGATGCATGTGATTTAGGGGTGGGAGCTGTGTTAATGCAAGAGAAAAGACCTACAACTTTCTTCAGCAAAGGCATGGGTGCAAGATTTCCAGCCATGTTCACATATGAAAAAGAAATGATGGAAGTAGTCATGGAAGTCAATAAATGGAGAACTTACTTGATGGGCAACAAGTTTACAATCTATACTGATCATCAAAGTATAAGATATTTCATGGAACAGAGTGTTCATTCAATGCTACAACAGAAGTGGCTTGCTAAACCATTAGGGTGTACATATGAACTGAGGTATAGAAAAGGAACTGATAATGTAGTAGCTGATGCCCTTTCAAGGGTAGTAACAGAAGAGACTCCCATGTGCCAAGCTATCTATCAAGTCCAACCAACTTGGTTACAAAAGATACTAGAGAGCTATACTAATGATATCTTGCCCAAAAGTTAATTCCTGAGTTATTGGTGGAAGGAGCAGCTATGAGCCATTACTCCTACCAACAAGGCATAATAAGGTATAAGCAGAGAATATATGTGGGTAGTACTGGAGATATGAGAAGAAAAATACTTGCTGCTATTCACTCATCCACTATTGGGGAACATTCAGGTGGACAGGCAAGCTACCAAAAAAGCAAAGTTATACTTTTATTGGGTAGGAATGAAGAACCAGGTCCTCACTTATGTCAAAGAATGTGATATTTGCCAGCAACACAAGGGGTTCAACACTCTTCCAGCAAGACTTCTCCAACCATTGCCCATACCAAATCAAGCTTGGGAACACATTAGCATGGATTTCATAACAGGGTTGCCAAAATCAGAAGGCAGAGAAGTAATTCTAGTTGTGGTTGATAGATTTACAAAATATTGCCATTTCATTGCCCTCAGCCATCCTTATTGACTTCTTCGGTGGCCAAAGGTTTCTAGACACTATATACAAGCTACATGGTATGCCCAAGTCTATAGTTTCCGATAGGTGTTTTCATACAATTTACGGGCGGGTGCTATTTGCTAAGGTTGGTACTTTATTACATTTGAGCACCGCCTACCATTTCAAGACAAAAAGAGTGAATGCCTCGCCTAGAGTCTTACTTGATGTATGACTAGTTTTAAACCTTCCAAATGGGCCTCTTGGTTTCCACTAGCTGAATGGTGGTTCTATACTTCATATCATACAAGTTTAAAGCTCACCCCATTTCAAGCATTGTATGGTTATGCTCCTCCACAGTTTGGAATTCTGTCTTCTCAAGCTGGGATACATGCAACAGTAGATTACTATTTACAGCAAAGACAAGAGATGGCTGGTATATTGAAGGAAGCACTAGAAGCTGCCCAACACAAAATTAAACGAAGAGGGCGGACAAGAAGAGGTATGAGAGATCCTTTGTTGTGGGAGACTGGGTATATTTGAGATTACAATCTTACAGTCAAGCTTCAGTACAACTGAGAAGAAATCTTAAGCTAGCTGCAAAATTCTTTGGCCCTTACCAAGTGGTACCAAGAATAGGTACCGTGGCTTACAAACTCAAGCTTCCAGCTAGTTACATAATTCACTCCACCTTTTATGTCTCTCAACTCGAGCCAAAAGTAGGATCAGGTGTAGTGGTGCAGAATGATCTACCACAAACTGATTTGGGAGGCCAACTACAAATCAGCCCAATGAAGATACTAGCCACAAGAGACTCTCGTAGAAAAACCAGCAGGTTGTATCTCAAGTATTTTGGTGCAATGGGAGGGCACGAGTGGATCAGGTGTTAGTCCATTTATTATCATTGAGTAGATGTAAGAGAACCAATCGAAAATTAATCTAAAATCTTCTTTCTCCTTCTTCTTCTTCTTCTCTTATCTTCTCGAGGCGTAAACCATTTTGCTGAGATCCATTTGTAGTGTAGATTATTACAATTTCTCATGGTATCAGTTAGGTTACCGATCTAACAATATTCAATCATCTCAAGCTCAACAATTTTTCCGAAACAATTTTTAGCTTCAACATAAATCTGGGTAATAATTCTCAATAAATTTCCCCACATAATTTTAGGGTTCTTGACTCTTTTATAGTCACTACAAGATCATGGACTTATCACAACAACAACAATAATATTCATATCAGAAATTCAAGCAATCGTCGTCACAACAACAACAGTTTACAATCAGATCTTGAAGTTTTAGAAATTCCTACTTCTGCAATGTCGACTTCCGCTGCTCCTGGTAATTCTTTACCCTTTAGAAATATCACTAATTTCGTTTCAATGAAACTTGATGGCTCCAATTACCTACTTTGGCGTGATCAATTTGAAGGTATTTTATTTTCTACGGATTTGTATGGTTATGTTTGTGGTGAAATCATTGAACCTTCACAAAAGATTGTCGTAGATGGTGTAGAAACGGTAAACCCGAAATGGGTATCTTGGAGAAGACTAGATAGATTTGTTTCTACTTGTCTTAAAGCCACTTTTACTCCTACAGTAAGTGGTGATGTTCTTGGTTTAACTTCAGCTAAGGAAATCTGGGATTATTTTGAAACTAGATTTAAAAATCAATTTCTTGCTAGGAAGAACATGTTAAGAACTCAACTACATGGTATTAAAAAGTGGAATCAATCCATAGTTGTCTATCTCTGACTCGTTAGTAGCAATTGGAGAAAATGTGAGTGATGAGGATTTGATGATGTTTGTGATGAATGGCTTAGGTAGTGACTATGATATTTTTGTGATTTCTTCACAAAATAGGGAGAAACCTTTCACTTTTGGAGAAATTAAAGCCAAATTACTTTCTCATGAGTAGTTTTTAGCTGACAAACAACAAAGTTCTACAAATGTGTTTGAAGATCAAACTGCTACTGCTTTTTGTGTCAAGAATGGTTCCCATAATCATAATCCTAACAAGAAGAGTGGAGGAAATTTTAAGCAAAGAAATTATCAACATGGGTCAAGCTCTAATGTTCCAAATTATCAAACAGGGTCAAGTTCAAATAATACTAATGGTACAAGAAGATTGGACTATAATCAAATGTTTTGTCAAATTTGCAAAAAGAAGGGTCATTTAGCTACCAGATGTTTTTTTAGATATCATCCTCCTAGTGGTACTTCAAATACTTCTCAAGCTCATTTTGCAAATACTGAAGCTACAAGGGATTTTTCTACTGGTAATTTTCATACTTATGGTCCTACTCAACAAGCTTTTGCAAGTTTCACTGCTGCAAATGATCAACCTTCTTCATCAAATACAGTTTGAATTTCAGATAGTGGGGCTACTACTCACATGACTGGTGACAAAACTTTACTTCAAAATGCTTCTGATTATAAAGGCAAGGACAAGGTTCAAATTGGCAATGGTAAGAACTTACCCATATCTCTTACTAGTAGCTCTATAATTCAAACACCTACTGAATGCTTTAAACTAGCTAATGTTGAGCATGTTCCATCCATGAAGCATAATATTTTATCAGTATCTAGATTTACTACAGATAATGTTTTACATTTGATCCTTCTAGTTTTGAAATAAGAAGTTTGAAGACAAATGAGTTATTAGCTAGAGGAAAAATGATAAATAACTTGTATCCTATTTCTTCTGCCATTTTTCACTCTGCTTTTTCCTCTATTGTTGTTTCTCCTGATATTGGCATGCTAGGTTAGGGCATCCATCTACTAGAGTATTACAACAACTTCACAATCATAAAAACATTAAACTTTCCTCTTCTGTTTCAAAATCTTTATGCCATCCTTGTCAAATAGCTAAAAGTAAAAGGTTACCATTTCAGCTATCTTCTACTCATGCATCCAGTCCACTTGAACTTATTCATTGTGATGAATGGGGTCCAACACCAATTTCTTCTTTATCTGGTCATAGATATTACATTCTCGTTTATAGATGATTTTAGCGAGATTCCATTGGATTTATCCAATTCGCTTAAAATGATGCCTTGCAATGTTTCAACATTTTAAAACCTTGGCAGAAAATTTGTTTCATACAAAAATTATTTCTTTCCAAACTGATGGTGCTAGTGAACTTGTCAAGGGTTCTTTTAAGATTTTTCTTGATTCATGTGGTATTCAAATTAAAATCTCTTGTCCTAAAACCCCAGAGCGTAATGGTCTTCTTTGAAAGAAAGCACAAACACATTATCGAAATGGGAACACTCTTCTTTTCAATGCACATTGTCCAAAGGAGTTTTGGTATGATGCTTTCTTAGTTAGGCTACCTATTTAATCAACAGAACTCCAACTCCAATTCTTAATAATAGATCACCTTTTGAAGTTCTTTATAATTCACCTCCAGATTATTCTTTGTTAAATTTTTTTGGCTGTGTCTGCTATCCTTTCTTGGGTCACTCTAGAGTTGACAAACTCTCTCCAAAGTCAGTCAAATGTCTTTTTCTTGGATATAGTTCTTTACATAAAGGTTATAAATGTTACAATCTTATAAATAAAAGAACTTATATTTCCAGCATGTGGTGTTTTCGAATCGATTTTTATTTTTCCTCTTCTACTTCTTCTGATTTAAATTCTAACTCAACTGATGTTGTTCCTTTAGCCTTGCCTTCTAATGAGTCTATTCCTATTCAATCAATTGTTACAAGGTCAGAAAGAGGAATTTCAAGACCAATTTTTTTTCTTGATCATGTCATGAACTACTCTGTCAAACATCCAGTTCATTCTACTTTTACTTCTTTACTAAATACTCCTACTGAGCCTAAAAGTTTTAAGTCAGCTATTAAAGATCCAAAATGGCAAGTGTCTATGAAGGAAGAAAACACAGCTTTGAAAAATAATGACACATGGGACTTAGTTGATCCTGAACCTCACATGAACATTTTAGGTTGCAAGTGGGTTTATAGGATTAAGTACAGATCAGATGGGAAAATGGACATATTTAAATCAAGATTAGTAGCACTAGGTTATAACTAACAAGATGTGATTGATTATGGTGAGACTTTCAGTCCATGAGTCAAATCAACAACCTATTAGAGTAGTTCTCACATTAGCAGTTACAAGAGGTTGGGTTATTAAGCAGTTGGATGTATCCAATGCTTTTATACATGGCGATTTACATGAAGATGTTTATATTCAACAAACTCCAGGATTTGTTGATCCAAAATATCCAAATAAAGTTTGTCACTTGAAGAAAAGCTTATATGGCTTGAAACAAGCACCCAGGGCTTGGTTTCAAAAATTCAGTGCTTCATTGATTGCTTTTGGTTTTGTGAGAACTGTGTCTGATTTTTCAATGTTTGTGTATACTTCTGGTTCACATATGATGGTCTTATTACTTTATGCTGATGGTATTATATTAATCGGATCCTCATAAATTTTACTTACTGATCTTATCAAGTATTTGAGTAACAATTTTTCTATGAAGGAATTAGGAAACTTGCATTATTTCTAGGATTAGAAGCAATAAGATCGAAGATTCTCGCTATGTTATCTCAAAAGAAATATACTATGGAATTACTCTCTAAAGCTCACATGCTAGAATGCAATCCTTGTAGTACTCCAGTTGCTAAAGGACCTAGAATGTCTATAAAGGAAGGAGTTTTATTACCAAATGCTACCGAGTATAGAACCATAGTGGGAATGTTGCAAAGATTCGTGCTTAACTAGGCACGACATTTGTTTTGCGGTCAACTATGTTAGCCAATATATGCATTCACCTACTGACATTCATCTGTTACTAGTTAAAAGGATCCTTAGATGCTTAAAAGTTACACTTGGTTATGGTATAACTTTAAGAAAGGGAGATATTGAATGCTTAACAGCTTATACTGATCCAGATTGGGGTAGTTGTCCTGAGACAACAAGATCTACTTGTGGGTATGCATTTTTATGGGTAATTATTTAATCTCATGGTCAAGCAAAAAGCAGCCTACAGTGTCTATATCAAAAGCAGAGGCAGAATATAAAAGTTTGTCAGTTGCTACAGCAGAGTTGAAGTGGCTTGCATCTTTATTTTCTGAATTACATATTTCACTTAGCAGACCTATTACTCTGTTTTTGTGATAACATAAGTGCTATCTACTTATCTGCAAATCCTATTTCGCATTCCAGGGCAAAACATATAAAAATTCATTATCATGTTATCAGGGAGTTAATTGAACAAGGCTTTCTCACGGTTCAGCATGTCTCCGCAGAAAATCAGTTGGCAGATTTGTTTACTAAGGGACTATGTGCTCCTATTTTTACTTCACTACCGCATCAGTTACTGGGACTTCCTACTTACTTCCACCAATGTTTCATCTGGTTCTTCTACTTCTTCAGACATTTCTGCTGTTGGTGATACTGAAGACATTTCTGATTTCTCAACTGTTGTTCCTAATTAAGCACTCAGTTGGTGTCTTCTAAAAATTATTTCTGGTTTTTCTTATGTTTGTCCAAACTATCAGTTTGAGGGGGGCTAATAAGTATAGTCAAATTGTATTGACTTTAGTCCAGTCAGTTGGTGTCTGTTTCAGTGTTTGATTGAGTGTTTGTTTTAGAAGTCTGTGTCTAATCAGACATAAATATTAGTAGGTATCAAAGCAGATGTGAGACTCATCTTTTCTATTCATCGTAATAATATCTTCTTCTCCTTCAATATTTATTTTCTTATTTTTCACAGATTCAAGCTTTACAATATTTTTTTTGAGGAAAAAAGGATATATTGGAAAGAAAATAGTGGTATTTACAGGGTATATACAGATTGATCATCAGAGACCAAAATCCAACAAAAAGAAAAAAAAAAACCTCAATTACATATGAATTATGTCTTCCAGTGGTAAAGAATCTGGTTCATTGAGAAATCTTTAAAAACATCTATAGTCGAGCTCCAGAGATGAATATGTAGTAAGATAGCATGAACCAGCTCATCCTTGTCCTTAACCCTTCCTCCGTGTACTCGTCTGTTTCTTTCCAGCCATATCTCCCAATAGACTGCAAAGGGAATAAGATGCCAGATCATCTTTATTCGTTTCGAAACTTTCTCCAACCTCCAGCTCAAAAACAAGCTCTGTAAATCCTTCGTCACAACCCATCGAACTTTCAAAGACGCGAGTAATAGTGACCATATAGACCTAGCCCAGCCACAATGAATGAATAAGTGTTCTTGGTCTCAACCTCAGAAAAACAGAATGGGCACATAATGGTGTTTACTTCAACGCGTCTATTCTGCAGCATAAACCTAGTTGGAACTGATTGATGTAAATAAGCCCAAACCGGAAAAATTACCTTTGGTGGAGCGAATTTACTGTGCGCCACATTATAGAAATCCCAGTCCTGATCAACATCTGTTAACTTATTGAAAATAGCTTTTGCTGTAGTATCACCCTCTATAATGTCCTCCTCATCCTGAATGAGTATCACATTACGCAAGTCGTGTTTTATCTCCAACAGGTCTATTCTTTCCGCAGGTCCAAGTGCTCTTGAAAAACCAAAGTTCCAATTGATATTCTTCATATCTGCCACTGTACCAAATTTTTGTCTACCGATCTTATACAACCTTGGGTATTTCTCTTTGAAAGATTTCCTCTCCACCCACCAGTCGTGCCAGAAACGAATACTTCTACCATTCTTCACCTGAATATTAACAGAACCAAAAAAATCACAGTTAGCTTTTAGGATCTCAAACCACATACTCCTTTCAGTCGCCTCGTTCCCTTGCATGGGAACCAAACAATTCTCATCTGCATTAGATTTCTCGCAAACTATCTTCCTCCACAACACAGTTTTCTCTCTACAATATCTACCATGCCACACTTAGCCATTAATGCCACACTTAGCCATTAAAGACCTGTTGATGAGTCTTAAATTTCTTATACCTAATCCTCCCTCCTCTTTGATTTACAATATTGATAATAAAAATATAGATTTCTCACTTTCATGCAGAAACTGAAAATTATTGGCAGAAAATTAGAGATTTAAAGTTCTGTCAGATTAGCTTAACAACAAGCATACACATTTATTTACAAGGAAAATAGACAAAACAAAGCGTATTTGTTCTTGACTTCTTTCTTCATACATGAAAATATTAAAATATTAAAGAACCTTTCGTATGTTTCGATCCCAAGTTACTGAGAGCATCGAGTTAGACAATCCAGATTCCTCAAACGTTAACTTTTCTTCGTAGTCAAGTGTCTTTGATGCACCAGGGATGACCAGCGTTAAGTTAAAACTCGGAAACTCAGTTTCGTCAAGAAAGGACCTGCAGAAAGACCATATCATCTGAATCGGATCGGTTTTGAGGAAACTCCGCTGTACTCTACGTCCATCAGGAAGTCGAACCCCAATTCTGCATAAAAGCTTTTTGTCGACGTCCTTTGGCTCTTTAGTCAGTTCTGGATACGTAATCTTCTTGCTGCCGGAGGTTTCTGTCTCTTCAATATTCCATTCGTCTGTGTCATTTGAAGTTTGACCAGCAGTAGTTGTCAAGTTGCGCATAGAAGCTGCCAGTGCTAGTATTAGCTCATCATCATCTTCCGTATCTCCTTCATCGTATGAAACTAAACATGATTTCTTCCTTCGATGCTTATTACAATCATCTTCCGTATCTCCTTCATCGTATGAAACTAAACATGATTTCTTCCTTTGACGTTTATTACAAGGACGATCAACATGATGTTGATCAGGCACTAACTCCTGCTCGGAATCATCAATACGAAGACGTTTCATCTTCTCTATGCTAAAGTGTGTATCGAGATCAGCGTGTCTTTTCAGTGCACACATGATAACGAATTTTGATTTGACTATAGAAGAAAATTAATATTGTGTGGTTTGTAGACTGAAATAGGTGTAGTTATAATACTACCCTCTATTTATGGAGTTATACAATAGCGGATTATAGAAAAATGTAAATCCTAAAGGTATTAGTATCAGGAGCACGGGTTGCTAAATATTGGTAGAATGAAACCGCCGGAGTTGGGAGCTATTTCGGGTAGAAAACGCACCTTCCTTTTCTTTCCCTACAGGCTGACGATCGATCTGTGTGGATATTAATCATACGGGTTTGGAAAGGGACTAAATGGGCCTAAAGCCCAAATCGTCTAGTCTAGAATCTCTTGACAGTAATGACTAATGAGCTAGTCCAAGTTAAATTTCAATACACGAATCGGTCTATTTAGCGAGTTGAGCTAGTCCGAGTTAATTTTCAATACACAAATCGGTCTATTTAGCGAGTTGACTACGATTTTCGCTCTCCTCGAATCACATTTTACTCTCCCTCTACCCCTTTAAATATCATCCGTTAAAAGAACCTTTTTCTGGGAATTTTCGGATTCCATAAATAGTTGTAACACCTTTAATCGCCATTGAATGCTAAATCTAACTAAACATAATGAAAGGTTAAAAATATAATGGGTCGCTACCAATGAACGAATATTGCACTATTTTTAAATCATTTTTAATGTAGTTTGTACTTTGTAGTGGCGAGGGGCACCTATATATGATGTCATTGTCCTTTTATTTTATTTTCTAGATGCCAAGTGTGTCCATTTATAACTAAATGCTAATTTCCAACGTGTTAATTGTTTATAACCAGGACGAAGATAATGCAATGTTTATGAGTCTCTTTACACTCCCGTTTCATCAACACCATCTAGTGATTTTTGTTAAAGAGAGAGCAAAAATAGATCCGAGGAGAGCAAAAATCGTAGTTAACTCGCGAGTTAAAACCTTTTCGATAAATTTTTCTAACTCGGACAATAATATCCTCCTAAATACATCCACCAACCGTACATAATCCACGAGCACCCACCTCCACCCACGACTTCCACCAGCAACCCCACCGCCAACACCTAAACAGTCGAATCTAAGGGAAACCATTAAAACTATGGTAAACAAGGTGTTAAAAATCAAGATAATCTTGATGGTAAAACAATTAACGAGAAACCGAACAGATTTCGGAAGAAAAATTGGGGGAAATTTTGTGACAAAAGTAGCAATCCATTGATTCAACAAAAAAATTGAAGTGATCATCAAGATATACAGAAAAAAATTCACGACCAGCCAAGGTTGCTGCTTGATCTTTTAGTATGAAATTACATACTATGATTACCATGATGACTAATAATAGTAAAAATTTGTGCCTATATATATGGTCATGATGACTTTTGCCATTACAGAAGAAATTGATTAATTTTTCTTTTTTAATCAGTGATGAGTTGGTCCTCCTGTTCGATGGTGGAGTTAATGGAAATGGTGGAAATTTCGACTTGGACTTGGGAGAATCAGAACAATTGTAATTTTTGTGGGGTCGGTTAATTTAGTCCGTATTGCAAAACTATATCGACTAGGTCTTAACTAGCGAGTCGACTACGAGTTTTGCTCTCCTCGAATCCAGTTTTGCTCTCCCTTTAACAAAAATCCATCTAGTAGTCACACAAAAAATCTAGTAGTCACAAAAAAGAAGACAGTCATGCTATATAACTATGGAAAGAAACAGTTAGGAAATAACCCTAAAAGAAGAATGCATGCCTATATATATATATAGAGAGAGAGAGAGAGAATTTTTTCTTTTTCTGAAATAACCCTAAAAAAATGTTGGTTGTGTCTAAAATATCTCACATACCAAAACATTTGTAAAATGAAACTCTTGATTGATGAGGGCTATGAGACATTGGGGGAAATTGAATTTAAAAAGGAAGAACGGGAATATACTAGAGAAGGATAATATATTATCTTGAGAGTTATCTACTGGGAAAGAATCCCTGTTATTCTAATGCTATTAGATTATGCAATTCTAAGCAAAGCAATTGATCTTTACTCTACTAAATAACAAGATTGCATGTTTACGATTCCAATTCGTTTAGTTAGTTTATGATTGTCTTTATTTTCTTTTGGAAGCGATGGTTTAAAAACTGTTAGATTCACTAGTGTTATATGTAGTTTGTTTTAGCTAGCTTATAGCTAAACAACTAATGATACCAATGTTCCATTGTGAATTCAATGCCTATACTTTTTTATGCATGTTTTTATTACGGTTGTTTAACCAAGATGAAGGCAGTGCAGATGTGCATAGACCACTTTACAATCAGGTCTAGCAACATGTTTTCACAAAAGAAATATACTAATATTATATACTAGTTCCCTCTGTCCCACTATTAGATGACCTAGTTCAGCTTGCACAATTCTTAACACAAGAAAGGGAAAAGAGTATTTTAACCATTTTTTACAACTATACCCTTATGGATAATAACTAGTAAAATTTAGAAATGATTTATCACTCAAACTAAACCACGGATGTTCGCAAACTTTATATATCATTGAAAAATATTTTAAAACACCTGCGTAACGAATATGAACATGCCTATCAGCATATTTCTTATACTAACAATAATCAATTAAAAGGGTAATTTTAGAAATATCTCATTGTTTAGTAATATATGTCATCTATTATGGGACAAAATCTAAAAATAAGTAGGTCAACTAATAGTGGAACGGAAGGAGTATCTTTTGAGTAACAAAATAAATCAATTAATCATACTGATGGTTCCTTTCTAAGAAGAACGCGAGGTGGTGATAGCAGCAACGGCAAAGTAGGAATCTCATTTTCTCAAACGGATCGACTTACAACTGTAGTCTAACTGCTGGTCATATTCAAGATGCTAAATAAATATACGAAAGGTTGAGAATACATTGCGTCACCACCAATGAACAAATGTTACACTTTTTTTAAATCATTTTTAGTGCACTTTGTAGTTGGGGGAGCACCTACATATGATGTCACTGTGATTTAGGGGTATCTTTAGGTTTGGAGATCTCATGTTTGTGTAGGGGTGTTGTGTAATCAGATGAAGAACAAATATCTAGGTAATCCACCTATCTCAACACTTTTTTTTCAACCATATCACAAAAACAGCATCTCCTCCGGCATCTTCTCCAGCATCTGCGAGCTTTTCTACTACCTTTGGTTGTCTTTTTAATCCTCTTCCAGGGTTTTCTTTTGTTCTAGTATTTCTTAGATCTTGGTTTCTCTTGTATGATAGAACTAGTTTTATGTTTTCTGTGATTGTTGTTATGTTATCTTATTTGAGTCTTGTAATTTTCTCTGTAATTGGGTATTTAGGATTGGGTTATGCTATGATCATTATTTGCTTCAAGAATGGTGGTGATTTTCTCGGCAGTCTCAGCAGCTCCGACGTCATTTCCGGCATGTTCTCTGTGTTCTATGGAGGAAACTATCAAATCAGCCATTATTAAGCATTCATGAAATCCTTCTCTTAGATCTTGCAAAGTGGGCTGTTTTTGGTGGTCTGTTACCATGGGCAGAAAAGCTCTACGGATTTGTCCGGCGAACTTTTTCTTTTTATTTTAAAGAAAATACAGATCCTATTTGTTCTAATAAGGTATGTGCAGGTATTGTTTGCTTTCTTCGGCAGAGAAGCGACATCATATCATCTTCAAACCTTATCTCTGGGCTAAATATTACGTCGGCATCAACTTTTGCATTGGCTTCAATTACTCCAAACTTCCTCTAAATGCTACAATCTTTTCTGTTTTGTGGGGTTGACATGAGTTCGTCATATCTTGTTTTAGATTTATTGTGTATGGTTAATATGTTAGTCCATGTTGTTTTGATTTTTTATGTTTTAGGTTTAGAAATGAAAACAAAGACAACACCAACTCGATCAAGATCGTCATCCGAGTTCATTTATTACTCCAATTGTTACAACATCTTCCAAGCCGAGTCGGCCGATTCGTTTCACTCTGAGACACTTAAAGCCACGTTCGGATAACTCCTGCTACTTGAGACACTTTGGTTACAACTTGAGACACTATGGTTACTTTGCTACCGTTACTATTAGTTGGGTCATTGCTACCTTAATTGCATTAGGCAATCTAAACTTAAAAAATTCCAGTTCATGTAATTTACATGTTCTGAGGAACATCGGGTTGGATTTGATCCAGTCATTGCCTTGTGCTTTGACACATACTGGTTTTTTTTTATTAAAATCAGTTTGGCCCTAGATGTTTGGTCCTCCTCTCCTCTGCGAGAGAGAAGAAGGTTTTCTGAAACTGGTTTTAGTTCTGAAGGGATACGTTTGATAGGCGTGGATTTGGGGGAGATACTACAACTTGAATGACTAGTTTATGTTGGAAAACTAGCAGTAAAACATGGTGAAGAAAAGAATGTTGTATTAGGGTTCAAGGCTCTTATGAAAGATTCTTTTCGACAATTATTCGACCCTTTCCCAATTGAATTGGCGAGTACAAACAGGTCAATTGAATATTGCCGTCGGGGATACTTGAAGCCCCACAAAGGTTGTTGGATTCAAAGCTTGTACGACCTTGATCCAACCAAGAACACACTTGGTTTTGTTTCGATGATGCTTGTAAGAAAGAAAACAGAGAGAGTTGAGAGATGTGTTTTGAATGAAAACAAGTCTCCTATTTAAAGAGGAAATCATACTCTTTGGAGATGACTCTTCATCTCTACAGACATCTTTTCAGAGTGAACAGCGCGTCTCTTCCTTCAATGCGTCCATTGGTGAAACGAGTTTTCTGTTCAGGTTTTCTAACTGATAATAGAAACGTTAGAACAGAAAATATCAGCAAAGGGTTAATGCCTTCAATTCAAGGGTTTGTTGAAAATATCCAACAGTTTATGATCTTGAATTTCTGTAAGGTTTCCGATTTTCTAAATCGGCTCTATCAATACATCTTTTGAGGTTCGCCTTTTTTTTCGAAAAAAATAATAATATGATGTCACTGTCCTTTTATTTTATTTTCTAGATACCAAGTGTGTCCATTAATAACTAAATGCTAATTTCCAATGTGTTGATCGTTTAACCAAGATGAGGATAGTGCAAATATTCATGAATCTCTATACAATCACGTTTCATCAACACCATCTAGTAGTCACACACACAAAAAAGCCATTCTATATGACTGAGAAGTGAGAATAGAAACAGTTAGCAAATAACAAGAAGAACGCATGCCTATATATATATATATAGAGAGAGAGAGAATCTTTATACCTTTTCTGAAAACACATGTCTAATAGTTCGTTGGGCGTTCCTAAAGAAAGTGGTGGTTGTGTCTAAATTTCATAGATACCAACACATTTGCAAAATGAAACTCTTGACCGAGGAGGGCTTTGAGACATTGGGGGAAATCGAATTAAAAAATGTAGAAAGGAAAGATAATAAGAAAGAATAAGATGCCAAGAGTTATCTGGTGTAATAGAATCTCTCTATTTGTATTAGATTACTTTTAATTAGTTCATCATTATTCTTGATTATTTTTTGGAAGTGATTTTTTCCGTTCTCCAATTATAATCAATGAAGTTTTTATTTTTTTTTATCCAACTACATATAGTTTTTTTAGTTTTGTTTTACGAAGTCTGATACTGCATTGTGTGATGTTAAGAATCCCTAAATGAGCTTTAACGGGCAGGTTTAAAAAACTGTTAAATTCACTAATGTTATATGTAGTTGTTTTAATGTTCCATTGTGAATCCAATGCATATGCTTTTTATGCATGTTTTTATTATGATCGTTTAGCCAAGATGAAGACACTGCAAGTGTGCATGAATCTTTACAATCAAATCTCTTCAACAACATGCAGCTGCCACAAAAATGAGATACTCATGTTATATGTTACATATTTGCGACTAACAGTATACATAATCTTCAACCAATTAATCATACTGGTGTGGTGGTTCCTTTCTAAGAGAACGTGAGGTGGTAATAGCAGCAATGGCAGAGTAGGAATCTCAGTTTCTCAAACTGGTCATATTCAAGATCTTAAATTACTGAGATATCAGCTTGCTGTCATTGTTTCTTAATTCGAATACTTGTTGAAAGATGGCCTTGAAAGATCAGTTTGAGTTAAAGATGTTTGCTTTTATCCATATCATTGCATTGTGGGAAGGATACAAACCTTGGTTTTTTGTCAGATGACCTGAGCCGACATATGTATTGTGCAAATGCAACTTAACCATCTAATCGTCACATACAATGTAGAGATTTAGACGAATGGAAAAATCTATTAGATTAGAAAAGATGGAACAGATAAGCATCATTGGTAATCATAGACAAAACATGCTTCAAAAGAGAAAATTAATTGCAGTACGCAGTAAAACGAAAAGGTGTATATATGCCTTCTTTCTTCCCTCAAATTTGACTGTAGGACTAGGATAGCGGACGACTAAATCATTTCAAATTCAATCCCAAGCAAAATAGATCATTGAGTTTCCTAATCCAGACTCCTCAAACGTTTGCTTGCTTTCGAAGTCAAGAATCTTTGATGCACCTGGGATGGCTTGAGTCAGCTGAAAAGGTCGAGACCCTGCTTCGTCAAGCTGGGAGTTACAGAAAGACCATAACAACTGGAGTGGATCTGTTTTAAGGAAATTCCTCTGAAGTCTACGTCCATCAGGAAAACGAACTCCAACTCTGCAGAGAAGTGCTTTCTCCACCTTTGGCTCTTCAGGGAGATCAGGATATATAACCTTCTTGCTTGAGGAGGTTACTGGTTCGGCAATCATCAATTCATCTATGTCAATAGAAGCTGGAGCTACAGATGATGCGGCTTCTTGTTTTTCAAGAGTCTGGGAGGTTTCTTGTCCATCAGTTGGACGCTTACGAGAAAGTGTGAGATGTTGCTTAGGACCCGCATCCATGAAAGGTGCCAAATCCTCCAACAACTGCACAGCTTCAACCATTCCGGTCCATGATTTCACGTTTTGCCCTGTGATTGGGTCCAAAACAAGGATTACAGGAAAAGATGTCAACTTATAATAGTTACACACCTTTTGACCTTCAGTAGCATCATCATAAACTTGCCAAAAGACGAAATTAGCACGGATAGTCTGTGCGACTGCTTCATGTGCCCATGTATGCAAATTTAGCTCATGAGAGCTGAATTCTTTCTTGGACTGCACGTTTACTATCAACCACCTGTCTTGTGTTTGAGCGACATGTTTTGCGACATGAAAAGGAGGGAGAGTATTATCCTCTGACTCAAGATTATCATCTTGAAACGAGTCATCTACTGGGATAGCGCTTTGTGAAGAACCCCAAAGACCACCATGAACATCTTGACTATAATACACCCTAACTGCGTCTTCAACCTTCCAGTTTGTTGCTTGTAAATAATATAGAGCAGTCTCGACCGACTGACCAGCAACAACTTCGAGAAACGAAGAAATCAAAAGCTGTTGTTGCTCATCAACTTCAACTTGAACAACTTTACTCTCAGTCTCCGTCTCCATCTGCATCTCAATCTCTTCCACTTCCTCTTCCTCATCTGCATCATTCTCCTCCTCTTGCTCATCATCATCACTCACCCACTCTTCCTCTTCCTCCTCTTCATCATCATCAGTCACCCACTCTTGCTCATCAATATTAGTTTTCCTCTTTTTCTTAGCAACAACCCTCTTCATCTTTTGTTCATCGACATTACTCTCCAATTTTTGTTCATCGACATTATCATTATTCTCCATTTCAGTATTAAAAACTTTCTTCTTCACTTTTCTGCAAAAACAAAAACCTAAACTCGAACAAATAAACGCAGGTATCTCGCTAGGTATAGACTCGCCCTATATTTATAGACTTGTAAAAGCAGCCGCATATAAAAATAGTAAACCTAAACCAAGTTAAATCGCGACTCTGGAATCTCTTATTTCTTAAAATATCTCTCGATCCCCGATGTAGGCGGGATTCGATGCCCAGACCTAGCTAGTGTCTGACACTCAATTTAGCCGGACGCATGGGCGGAGGCACATGGAAAGGGTGGGTGTGCAATTGCCCACCCTTGGTTGCCAAACTCCTCCGCTGGGTATCAATGTCTCTAAGCCCAAATTTGAAATTTAGACCTTTTGCACCCCTCTTGAAATAAGTGTGCACCCCCTTAGAAATCTCACCTGTCTTAAAGCTAAACAAAAGAAGAGATTTCTAAATCTATGTAATGCGAACACTTGAAAAACAGTCATGAAGGCATGAATAAAAGAAAGACCGCATCATCGATCTTTTTTTGAAGAAAAATTGTACGAGTAATTACTGTTAGTACTGTTATTGTAATGCAATCTTTCATGTGTAACAAAAAAAAAATTGACCTCTTTTTATTTTGGGGTACACCTTTCCGTTTGCCCACCCCTTTCGAAATCCTGGCTCGGCCGGACGGGGATCTAAACCGCCTACTCCTTGGCCCATGGGTGGCTCTACTCCCCAGTCACACCTACTAAATGGTGCACACTTTTTTTTTTACCTGCAACTCCTTCATTTATCAACAGTAATGCATTGAAAACTTTTGCTAGTAAAACATGTAAAATTGTGCCAGCGTATAAATGTGTATTTGTCTTTCTAGGATTATAGACATCACATGTTCAAACCTACCGGTAGATCTGACCCGTCGATCATTGAATCTGAAAATAATCATTTGTCACTAAAATAATGCACGGGCACAACATTCCAAGAGAAACACGTACTGGTCGCTCATTAGGCACTGAAATAGATATCCATTAGAGAGAGAGAAGAAGAGAAAGACTTCATATTCTGAATTTTCTGTGTGATAAGATTGAGAGATTCATCAAAATTTAGAGAAATCATGGAGACACCAACACTTGTAAAGCTTGGAAATGGTTTGTCAGTACCTAGTGTTCAGGAATTGGCTAAACAGAAGCTTGCGGAAATTCCATCTCGATACATTTGCACCGACGAAAACCCGTTGACTACTGTCGGTGTATCTGAAGTGGATCATGAGACAGTTCCGGTCATCGATCTGCAAAATTTACTGTCTCCAGAGCCGGTAATTGGCAAATTAGAATTGGATAAGCTTCATTCTGCTTGCAAAGAATGGGGTTTCTTTCAGGTATGTCAATTTTTGATTGTATCCAGTAGTAGTTGACTCTATTTAGTGCTAATCTGGTTATGTAGGTGGTAAACCATGGAGTCGACGATTCATTGGTGGATAATGTAAAATCAGAAATTGAAGGTTTTTTCAACCTTCCGGCAAATGAGAAACTTAAATATGGACAGAAAGATGGAGATAATGAAGGATTTGGACAGCATTTTGTTGTATCAGAGGACCAAAAACTTGATTGGGCAGACGTGTTTTATATAGTCACTCTTCCACTCCGCTTAAGGAAGCCTCATTTATTTCCAGAACTCCCTCAGCCTCTCAGGTTAGTATTTCTTTACCGGAAATTCATACTCCGATGCCGTCTGGTCGACAATATGTAGCGTAAATCCAAATATGCTAAGATTGAAAATATGTATTGAAGTTGCATATCAGCATATGATCTCTAATTTACCTGTTTTATGCAGGGAGACATTGGATTCCTATTCATCAGAGTTGAATAAACTATCCATGGTTCTCTTGGAGATGATGGAAAAAGCTCTAAAACTAGTTGAGTGTAAGGGTATAACAGAGTTTTTTGAAGATGGGTTCCAGCAAATGAGGATGAATTATTATCCTCCATGTCCTCGACCGGATCTTGTGACCGGTCTTACGTCGCACTCAGATTTTGGCGGTTTGACGATCCTCCTGCAACTTAATGATGTTGAAGGATTACAGATAAAAAAAGAAGAGAGATGGATTTCTATCAAACCTTTGCCTAATGCGTTCATAGTGAATATTGGAGACGTTTTGGAGGTATTTAGTACCAAATATATTACTGTAATACTGGTTTTGACCACATTGCTTAACGATTTCCTTTATTTACAGATAATGTCTAATGGAATTTATCGTAGCGTGGATCACCGGGCAGTAATAAACTCAACAAAGGTGAGGCTGTCAGTCGCAGCATTCCATGACCCTAAACTAGAGGCGGAAATAGGCCCGATATCAAGCTTGATCACACCAGAGACACCTGCTTTGTTCAAAAGAGGTGTGTTTGAGGATCTTCTGAAGGAAATGTTTTTAAGGAAACTCGACGGGAAATCATTTCTTGACTGCATGAGGATTGCAAAAAGCGACGAATTCAATAATAGTGTATAATTGGAGGAGCCACAGATGTATGGCGAATATCAGTTGCTTTTGCAAAATTCATGATGTGCTTAATTTTTGTTCAAGTGTACCTTTACTACCAGGAATTGAAAATGATCTGCTTTCCTGCTCATATAGCGAAAGGGCCCGCGTATTTGTATGGTTTGGGAATTATACATCCGGAGCTAAAAGCCTGAAAACGTCTTGATACTCATATTTTAAATGTTAATGCTTCCTAGATAATAATGGGAACTAAGCTTGCATAAATTTAACTAAATAAATATTATTAATCAAAATTAATTGAAAAAACTGTAATTTAAAGATTTTTCTAAAATAGACTTGGGAAAAACCCTCACCTGCAGTAGAAAAAAAGGATGGAAAAAGTTCAAAGCCAACCCAAACTCAAAATTTGCTATAAACTCTCGGACTAATATTGTATGGCACAAACACCGACTTAGACGGGCTCAAAAGCAAAAGCTAGCTTTTGAGGGCTTAAATAATAAAATCTAGCTAAAAAATTGAAGTTGTCCCGTTTCCCATAAAACAGACTCTTCTTGCGCTATTATTGTAAGACACCAGTAGGGTCTATAGCCTCCAAATAGCTCATTGCTTGCTCCTCTGCGTCAATAGTACTGTTTGCGGCTCCATTACTCCCACCATATGAAGTATCTCTATTCAATGGATCACACATATCTGGAGAACAAAACAACAAAATTGCATCTTCAAGCTTCCAATCCGTCGCATCTAAGTATTGTATAGCAGTCTCGACGGACTGCCCAACAGTAAATTCAAGAAACGAAGAAATAAAAGGGTTTTGCTCTTCAACCGTACTCTCCTCCATCGAGTAAAAGTTGAACTTTGTTTGTTTCTCCAGAGAAACCAAAGACAACTCTGACTGACTGAAAGGCTGGCCTGTCTATTTATATGATTTTGTTTATTATTGAAATTCTAATTATAAGCTGTATACAATTAAGGAAAGTGGAACCATTAGGAAGGCGACTGCCGACAGTTGGACGCATTCCTATGGGGTCTAGAAGCTGCAGTCTTCTAACACAAACCGAACTTTCCAAACATGCACAAAGTCTAAAAAACACTCAAAATCCTAGCCATCCAACACCCAAAACTCTCGGCAAATTCAAGCCAATCCAGCTCAAACCCCAAGTTTCCTAGTCTGATTAAAACTTTAACTTGCAGTAGTGTCATACAAAACTGCAGCTTTGGTTACAAGCCTTACGAAAGAGCAAGACATCATATATCCTCTGCAATACGATTGCAACCAGGGGTAAGGACATGCTCCAGATCATCATCAGAAGCAATTTGTTAGCCGTAACTTGACTTACACTTGAGATTTACATTTGTTCAACAGCACAAAGATTTCCATTAATTTCAGAAACGAACAAAAAACAGACGACTTTCGCGTCTTTATCAAATTGAATCGAAGTTTTAGTTCTGCATCTCAGACTTCCAGGGTTCTTTTAATGTATAAGTTTCATTCCTAATCAAATTTTCACGGTGATCTCAAACTTTTTTTCTCTTTTTGAAGTAGAAAGGTTAAAATTTCATTAAAAAGGAAAAAGAGAAATAGACAAGACCGAGTCCATAAGTGAGGTCAAAACCAGCACCATAAACACAGAAAAACAAAATAAAGGGTTGGTTCAAGCCCACAACCAACCAACAAAAACAGAAAAGATTAAGCAAAGCTGCATATGCATAGAAAGCTCTTTGTTAAACAGAAAAGATAAAGGGTTGGACTATTTTGGTTTTATTTGTGCTTCCTAGTTGCCCAGATTTTTGTTGCTCCCTATGTTTGGAATCTTGCCATTCCATTTGAGCATAGAAAGCTCTTTGTTAGTCTTCTTGCCAAACTTTTCCTCATAAGCCATGGTCTCAAACTGGACTTGTAATTCAGTCATGGTCATATAATCCTTTAGTCAAGACTTACTGGTCATATAAAAGATGCCAAAGCTAATTGCCTAGAATCAATGGCTTCCCAAAGCTATTAGTTACATGATGTCTAGTGATCATATGTTGCAGTTTCAATGAAATACAGCTTAATCATCTTAACATGACACTTGCACTTAGAGGAATTAAAAAATCTACTCATGTAACAAAACAAATAAACACGAATGAAAAGTTGTATTCATAAACAAAACCATCTACTGCCGACTACTGACGAAAGACATGACTCTATAAAACCAAAATAATCCAACTTGTAAATTATATAGTTTTGCTGATAAAAAAACAAAAGACTTCCTTCTATGCTCACTCCCAAGTAAGAGAGATCATGGAGTCCAAAAGTCCAGCCTCCTTGAACGTTTGCTTGTTTTCATAATCAAGAACCTCTGATGCACCTCCAATGGCTTGAGTTAGCTGAAAAGGACGAGACTCTGCTTCATCAAGTTGTGAGCTACAGAAAGACCATAAGAACTGGATTGGATCTGTTCGAAGGAAATTCCGCTGAAGCCTGCGCCCATCAGGAAAGTGAAGCTCAATACGGCACAGAAGTGTTTCGTCCTCGTCCACCTTTGGCTCTTCAGGGAGATCAGGATATGTAAGCCTCTTGCTTTTGTCGCTACAAGTTGGAGCAACGGTGGTAGCTGTCATGTTTTCCTTTGAAGCTGGTGATGCCTTAACCTCCTCATCCTCTTTGGTAGTCTCAGATGTAGCAGTCTGCTGAGAAGTTTTGGCCGGAGGACCAAATTGAGCATGATGTTGTTTAGGACTTGCATCCATAAAAGGGACTAAATCCTCCAACAAGCGCTCAGCTTCAATCTTTTTGGTCCATGATCGCATCATATGCCTTGTGATTGGGTCCAAAACAAGTACTGCAGGAAAAGATTTCAAATTGTAATAATCGCATACCTTTTTTCCTTCAGTAGTATCATCATAAACTTGCCAAAAGATGAAATTGGCGCCGATAGTCTGTGCGACCATTTCGTTTGCCCATACATCCAAGTTTAGCGTCTGAGAACTGAATTCTTTTTTAGATTGCACATTCACTATCAACCACTTGTCTTGATCTTCAGCGGCTTGTTTTGCATCATGCAAAGCTCCTTTATGCATCAATTCCTTTGGTGGCCGATAGAGTGAATCGAAATTATCTTGAGGTTCATCTACTTTGTCGACCTTTGGCTCAGGAACCTCTTTGCGTTCTGGGGAAGGTGGCATTCTCTCATAACCATAACGGCAGTCAAAGAAATAACCGCAATCTGGGGAAGGCCTTCCGTAAGAACCCCGCATTCTCATAAAAGCCCTTGGGTCACGACACCGCATGCTGTTGAGGTAAGCCCTATACTCAGGATCATAAGCGCGATCTAGGAAACCGGGACAAAAATCTTCTTTTTCTTTCTTCTTCCTTTGGTTTTTTGATAGACTCCCGATATCTTTAGAGTAACCTAAACCCGGCCTTCGTTCGATAGGACCTTCTTCCATCTCGGCCAAAGTGTTTGGTGTTCCATTGGACGAAGTAACTTTCTTGAATGGATCAGAGTCATCAGACACTTCTTCTTGACCGTAAAACAACGAAATTGCTTGATCAAGCTTCCAATCTGTTGCTTGTAAATATTTTCTAGCAGTCTCGACCGACTGCCCAGCAGCAATATCGAGAAACGAAGAAATCAATGACTTTTGCTCACCAGCATTACTACTCTCCACATAATCCAACCAAACACTACTACTACTCTCCATCGCACAAAGAAAATATTTTTTTTCTCAAAGAAAACGATTCTGTACTGAGTCTAGAACTTTTGGTCTGTCTATTTATTTATAGACTTTTGTTTATGACTTGAATTCCAAATATAACTTGCATACAACTATGGAAAGTGGAACCAAAATTGGATTCGGAAGGCAACTGGCGACAGCGCAGATGTATTTGGGCTTCTAGTGGACTAGAAGCCCAATTAACAAATTCCTAGACAAGACAGTATATCTTAGGATAGTTTGTAATAAAGAATGGAATAAAATATTGGCGGAACGCCGAAGACTTGTTTTACACTTTGCGTGAGAACTGTGGGTTTGCCGAAGAATGGATTTTCGTGATAAAGAGGAATAAAAGAGACGGGTCTCCCAGTTTTCATTCCTTTGACACTATTGTGAGTAACACACTCACCCATATACAAACTATCAGGTTTTCAATGGTCGGGATTTATATTTGTTTGGATTTTTTTTTTAAAATTTTTTTTTTTTTTTAAATATTATTACATGAAACTAGTTGGAAGCCTAACAAGCTAAGCTCCAACGACATACTACTACATTAATTGAACAGGGTTGTTGTGCTAACATACCCAGGCGAGCCTCATGGGTAACCTAGCCAAGGGAGCCGAAACGAGGCGGGAGGGGGGCCGAGATTGTGTCACAAGGGGGGCAAACTAACACTACCTTCCATGTTAATTCCTGCAATATTAAGCCATTGGGGACTCGAACCTGGGACCTCCTGGAGCGCATTAGACTTTGGGGAACGGAGATGACCAGCTGAGCTAGGAAAATGCATTAGACTTTGGGGACCTCCTGGTAATGTTAATTCATTACCGTTTTTTTTTTTTTTTTTTTTTTGCTTAGTAATAATTTGTTTTATTAATCACCAAAAAAATGTCCAAAGAATTACAAAAACCTCAAAGAGGTAAACCAAAAAGTAAAAAACCAGTAAAACAGAAAAATGCCTCTAAGACATTCACATATACTCAATCTCAGTTTATACTAAAGTATGCCTCATCTTCATTTTAAAGTTCCTCCAAAAAGTCTGGCTTATTCTCAAAGATCTGATTCCGTCCCCTTAGTCTATTTACACCCTTCTTTGCTAAAGTATCTGCAGAGAAGTTTATTTCTTTGTAGCTATGAGTAAATTCCCAGGATGATAAACTGGCACAGATTTTGGTCCATCTAGTGATCACATACCAGGGAGCATGATTTTGCGTGTAGGCTTGTGGCAAAACCCTATAATTTGTTCTGAAAATCAAGTACCTAAAGCCTTTACTCACTGCCCGTTCACCTGCTTTTATAACTGCCATCATCTCTACAACGTAATTTGTTGCCACACTCAATCCACCTGTACTTGAAACAATGTATTCCCCCTACTATTTCTTCTTATGAATCCATACCATGCTTCTCCAGGGTTTCCTTTTGATGCTCCATCACAGCAAAGTAGAAGCTTGTTTTTCGGTAGCAGATGGAAATAAATTTCAACTACTCTTGAGCATTTAACTTTCCTATATTTCATCCCAAAAAATCTCAGTATATCCATATCATAAGTTGTATTCCACATGTATTCTTTCATCCTCCCATCACATTCCTGTGTAAAGCTCAAGATTCTTGTTTTGATTACTCCTTCACTGAAAGACTCACCATCAAAAATACATTTATTTCTCATGAATCAAAGTTTTTTCATTGTTATGAATGCAGAGTTTCTCCATATTTCTTTCACATCTGTACTTTTGTGTATTGCCATGTGTAGATCTCTTCAAATGATGTTGGGTTCACAAAACTGAAAATATTTCCTAGCCGAATCCAAATTTTCTTACTTCACATTGCCACAAAATATGTTCCAAGTCTTCTCCAACATTCTTACACATTACACATATTGAAGCTATGTTGAAATTTCTTTTATTTAGATTGTCATATGAAGTAACTACGCCCTTACTAATTTCCAAACATTACTTGAAATACTGGGATGAGTAGAAGAGTGCCATACCTTTGTTGTCCATGTCAATTTTGGGTATTTATATCTGATACATATCAACTGCTGAGGCCACTGAAAAATCACCAGATATAGTCCCACACCACACTCTTCTGTCCTCTAAGCCATTTACTACCGGGAGTTCATTTATCTCAATGATGTCAGTTAACTCATTTGGCCACTGATGTGGTTTTAAATTGTTGTAGAAAGTGGTAAGAAAAGTATCGTTCACTCAGACTTGTGAAGATTCAATTTTAGATTCAAACTCAATAGAAAACTTACGAAGTTGTTATCAAAATTATAAAAAGCACCGAAACTCAGGATTCCACCATTGACCAATTAAGTGATTCAATCTAATCAATATTCATGCAATTCTTTGCGTTAAGTGATTCTAATTTATTGCCTCTAGTAGATTTTCGAAGTAACAATTGTATACATCAAGCATAAAACATCAAAAATCTTAAACTAAGCATGCTCCATCAAAACGAATCACAATCGTTCAATAAAAATCAATTTTCCAATATTAGTTTCATGCAAATAATCATAAAAGAAATTGCAAGAATTAATTAAAATAGAAATATACCACTCTTCATGGAACAATTGCTTCCTCCGTCGCCTCGGCTAAGGGGTTTAGCTCCTCATATTATTCACGTGCTCAAAATAGGTGTTCATAGCTCAAAAGCGTGAAAAACAAGAGAAAACTAATAAAGTAAATGAGTTTGTAACATATATATTTGTTACGAGATCTCACTGTATTCTGAAGAAACTGTTGCAGAACTGTTGCGAACCTAATATAATTGTTGGAAAAAATGTTACAAAGAGAATGAATTTGAATGAATAGGTGATGCTTTCTGCGACCTTCTTTTAGTGTTGTTCTCTGTTCTTATTCTTCCTCTTCTCTGCAAGTTATGAATTCGTCTCTGCAACTCCTCTGCACCTCTTTGGTAGTACCGCAAGGTCCCGATTCCTCCTCTCTGAGACTCCCATCACCTTTTATACCCTTCTCTGCCGATCAAAACTTGATGAGATTCCCAAAATAATTCCTTTTCTTTCACCGGAGGTCTCGGGTTCTTTTCTTTCTCTTTTTATTCTCTTGCACATCCCTAACAGAGTCCCTTCTCACCAAAATCCTTTCCAGATATAAACTCAATCCAACAGGAAAGATATTCTCCCTTTTTCTCACGTAACTTCTCATTCCCAGCAAATCCTGAGTATCTCTGTTTGAGGTCTTCATGTTTTACATTTGCAAGAACAAAACCTTCCCTGTTTAACTGCATGAAAATCTCCACATCCTTCCCCTTTATAAACCTGCGAAGATATCTTTCCCAAATCTTCAACAGACCCGAGAATGTTTCCACCTCCTCTGTTTTATTGAAGAATGATTAAACTGGTGTTTTTCTCCAAAACCAAACCACCTACCATCCATGGTTCAACATTACAGGCCCATATATATCATAATCCACGAAGAAACCCGAGAGAAACTCGCTCAAAACCAATTCAGTGGAAGTCGCAGCTGAAAATATTCTTCCCGACAAAATTCCCGCCAAATTTGAGAATTCAAATGAAAATGATGACCTCCCCTTAATAGCTGTTGATGTGTGAATAACAGTGGGGTCCCCCTAAGCAATTTGTGGCGTGTAAATAGCAATTTCCATGCGATTACCCCTTATCAACTGGGTGCCCCTTATCCAAAATGAGAGTCCGAATAGAAGGTGTCCTCCGGGGTACCTTTATCAACTTTTCGAGCCGATTTCGCCGTAAAAGTCCATTTCTCCAAAAACACCTACAAATACATAAAATAGCAAAATAAGCACAAAATCGAGCACTAACAATATACATAATTGAGAACAAAATAGACACATAAATGCGTCTATCAAATACCCCCAAACTTATTATTTGCTAGTCCCAAGCAAAACAAAATAAAATCCTAACTCACTGTCGCAGGCATCGTCGGTTGCATTTAGCATATGCAACAAGCCTTTAAACCCCTAGGTGGCCGAGTTATAGTCTCGGGGGGGCTTACAAGAGATATACCCACAAAACCTTTACACTCCAGACCCTAACTATCTACGCAGAACCTTGGAAGGCACTAAAGAATCTCCTTGGTTGGCATACTTATTGACTACAGGAGGAAGTACCCTGATGCGAAATTCCAATTGTTGTACACGAGTTTGCACTCAAGCATACTAAAATTCATATATAAGTCACAGAGCTCTACTTAGATAGTTTCTGGAAATCATAACCGGAGTCAACCAATCACATAGATAATGAGATGGATATAGAGAAAAACATAGATGGTTTTGATGTTTACTAAGTGAACGCTGTTTCTCATATCTGTCTGAAGGCCATTGCCAAAATAAACTTATCCTAATGGATTGAGATACTCGGTTCTGGACTAATATCAACACACTTTGGCATATACAAGGGTACCGGTGGTCGATAAACCTAACTCTAGGTCAACACAACCGGCATATACAAGGGTTCCGGTGGTCGACTTTATTGAATTCATTCCGATTAGTCGGATGGTCAGGGTTCAATTCTTTTTTTTTTTTTTTTTTTTTTTTTTTTTTTTTTTTTTGCGTATTCGAATCACTCTATTTCACCCTAGCGAAGTGGTAACAACTTGAATCGTGAGCCCCACCTAATCACTTAGAGAAACATATTTTAAAGAAAACAAAATAAAATAGAAGTGAAAAGGATTCAATGAGATATGACGAAACTACCATGTTTTTTTCTTTAATTCTAACACCCGAGCTTTGTGCTTTTATGAATAGACTCTTTAGATGTTTCCATCTAATCGATTAGTTCCTCAACTCCTACAACCAAGATGCTTCCATCCACTTAGATTGGTTAGTGCCATCCTTAATAAGCATAAATTTCTAGGCTCTGGAGTTTATTTATTGCAACTAAAAGTATCTCCCATACCCCCAAACTTAAATCTAACATTGTCCTCAATGTTCTAAAGATAAAATTAAAAGCATGAACAAGGAGAAACTGTTACCATTTGAAGTAAAGAGTTAAGGAAAGATATTACCGTGTCGCATGAATATCGGGTTACCTCCCAAGAAGTGCTAAGTTTAACGTCTTCAGCCAGACTAACAAAGGATTAGTCACCTCATAGAATCATAAAGTAATAGCCGAAATTTCTGTGGGTCATCAAAACCAAATAAAGCTACCACAAATAAAAGGATATCTGATAAGCCCGTTAAAATTGGTAACAGTTTGATAGAATATATGAGACCTCCTGTTTGTACCATCAATAAAATTGATAGAGCCCGCTAATAAAGCCCGTTACGTCTAACCCGTGAAAGAATATTCCAGAATTCTTGTTGCCCAAGTTGCTTGCACATAAAGTTTGTATCAGAATTAGGGTTACATAAACTCTATAAATACTTGTATCCTGAACCGTAAGAGGATATGGAATCCTGGGTTAGCTAACCACAACTATTGTAATCTCATATCAATACAATACTCTCCCTGTGGAATTCGTCTGTGGATGTAGGCAACACTTGCCGAACCACGTTAAATTCTTGTCTCCATTATTTTATCCCTAATTTCATATCATCATCATCATCATCATCATCATCATCAAATCATCATGTTTAGTGCCTAAAAGTAATTTTGGGTACAAACATTGGCGCCGACTAAGGGGATCCTTGAAAACAATCGTGTTTTACTATTGAGAAAGGTGGAGCAAAAATCGTGCATGAATTTCCACCAAAAATCAGCAAAAAAAAAAAAGTTAGGGTTGAAGAACTCGTTACAAGGTTAAAGAAACCGTTGCGAAATAGTTGAAGAAACTGTTACGAGGTTGAAGAAACTATTGCGAAGAAAGTGTTGCGAAAAGCTAATCTTCATCCAGCCTCCCTTACACCAGCGATCCAGTGCTTCTCATGCGTTGACTAATCAGTGTAAATCAGTGCCACATGTGTCCACGTCAGCAGACCCGATCAGTCAAGTACGTTTGGCCGCGTCGGCAACTAAAGAGTCGGGGACCCTTGATCTTGGCCGATCGTTTCGCCACATCGGCATCCGATCAATCGCCATGTCGGCACGATTCAGTGCCGCGTCAACAACGTCGCCCCTATCAGCAGTCCATGTCAGTCTTTTGATCCAGTCAGCACTGCTACATATGCAACCTCACGCGCGCTTCGTAAAATTCTTGTTTCGTCAATAACTTCTTCGTTATAAGTTCGAATTGAGTGATTTTTGGCTCGTTAGAATCGTCTTTCAATTCCCTCCAATACAGAAGCAAAAATTCCAGTATTAGAGAAACTTTAATGTGCACTTGGAGCAGCAAAATGATCGAGTTCGAGGTTCGTGGATAGCGACATGATCAAGTTCGAGATGAGGATTGCTTATACCCTTCAATATTTAGCCTTGCATCACATCGTAAGCACCTAAAGCCTCACCTTGCACGTGAGCACTCAAGTCTTGCTTTCGCAAGCATAAAGTCTCATCTTACGCATGAGTATGAAATACTTGCACATTGGCAAGCATAAAGTCTCGTCTCGACTAAGAGCCCAACGCCCGATGTTGGTCCAAAGACTCGTACTCAACATAAGCAATACAGTCATCCCGCTCGGCGTGAGCTTTTCTGACCTTATTACGTTGCGAGCATAAAGTCTTCCCACCCATAAAGCATACACTACATTCCTCTCAAGACTCGACTAGCTCTTGAGCATCAAGTCCACCACAGTAGAAAAAAGTATAACCTAGCACGTGACCCAATTTCATTGTAGGTTATCACAGTTGGAGGCGTCTTGGTAATGTCTCTACTTACGCTTGGGGGCGAGATATGTCATCGACGGTCGTCGTAGAAGGAAAATCAAACTTCTTAACCCCCAACAAGTTGGAGCTTAAGAGGGGGTGATGTTTGCAACATCAATAAAATTGATAGAGCCGGCTAATAAAGCCCGTTATGTCTAACCCGTGAAACAAGATTCCATAAGTTTCCATAAGTCTTGTTTCCCAAGTTTCTTGCACATGAAGTTTGTATCATAATTAGGGTTACATACACTCTATAAATACTTGTATCCTAAACCCTAAGAGGATATAGAATCCTAGGTTAGCTAACCACAATTATTGAATTCTCATATCAATACAATACTCTCCCTGTGGGATTCGTCCGTAGATGTAGGCAACACTTGTCGAACCACGTTAAATTCTTGTCTCCATTGTTTATATTCATTGTTTAGCCCTAATTTCATATCATCATCATCAAATCATCGTGTTTAGTGACTAAAAGTAATTTTGGGTACAAACACCTTCATTCTGGATATTGTAACATGAACTGATTTTTTGGGTATAATCCAACAGTCTTTCCAAACAGAAATTTGACCCCCATCTCCCATTATCCATCTAGTGTTTTCCTTCATCACTTCTTCCACCCATTTCATTCCAGGCCATATAGATGATTTTTTATAGTAACTTATCCATTCACCATTTCTGTCTTGGAATTTTGCTTGGAAGTACCTTGCCCATTCATTAGTTCCATTCTGCATTTTCCAGAAAATTTTCATTAGAAGAGCTTTGTTGATGATCTCAAGTCTTCTCAAATCCAGATCACCTTCCTCAAATGGAGAACAAGTCTTATCCCATTTTAAAGAACCCACGATTGGGGGATATGGAAATTAATTGAGGGATATAAATTACTTCCCCCAACCCATAGTATCTGCTAAGGGGTGATTTTTGGGTATGAAAATACTGAAATACCCTTTGGTTAATTAAAAAACATTATGAAAAGACTATACTACCCTTTCCCCTAAAACTTAAAATCAAAATAACCAAAAAATATCCACCATTTCTACACCATCAGTTCCGGCACTCTAAGGGTTAGGTTTTGATTTTTTTTTTCTTCGTCGACGATTAATCGTCGATTCAAAAATTTCTTCGTCGATTAACCTACCCGAATCATAACCATGCCTCCAAGAAAGAAATTAGATGCCCAATCGAAGTCAGAATCGATTGGTACAAAAATTAAACAAAGGCTTGCTTTGATTACTCAAGAGCAAGAAAAAGAAAAAGCAGTGAACTCGGACAAGCAACCTCTCGTAAACATGGCTTCCGTGAGAAGGTAAGTGATTTTGAATTGTTTTATAAGTGTTTGAATCGATTTATAGCAGTGGGTTTGGGTTAGAATCGTTATAATCGCGAACCCTAGCTCAAAGAGTTGAGTTTCAGTGAGTACCGACATTGATTTTAGTATGAATACAGTGCCGGTAATGGATTACGGCATTCAATTTAGGATGAAGATAGTGTCGGGAATTAGTTACGACATAGATTTTAGTATGAATACAATGCCGTTTTCAAACCCAGATTCCCCTGAAACTAAATGTTATGTACCGGCATTGAAATTAGGTTGAACACTATGCCGGTAGTTAGTTACGGCGTTTCTTTACATTTATTCGAATATGCCGGTAGTGCTCTTTTGGTATCCAAGAAACCCCTAGAAATTCTTATCAGTACCGGCATTGATTTTAGGTTGGACTGTATGCCGGTTCCTGGTTACGGCATGGATTTGGAGTTTTTCGAGTGTGCCGGTAGTGCTCCTTTGGTATCCAGGAACAGTTTAGGGATTACCGGCATTGTCGATAGTTGTTGTTCAATGCCGGAAATGTAAACCGGCATGATTTTTTTCTTTAAATTACTATGTCATTTTTTTTCCCGACATGGTGGGTATTACTTGAATCTGTGCCGGTATTAAGACTGGATGTGAGTTGTCTTATATTAATTTCGTGTGTCTTTTGATATAGGGCTAAAGCCAAGGCAGCTAACAAAGGAAAAACTAAAGATGTTGTCATTAAGAGAAGAAAGCAGGACGGTCTTGATACTCCTCAGTCTATGCCTCCTCGAGGGAAAGATCAAGGTCAAAAAAAGTGTTTGGGGGCTGATACAAGAGGGATAACTTGGGAGAGTGGTGGTGACCGTAGTCAACTAGTTATCCGTCAACCTACTGGAATAGTTGAGGAAGATGAGCATGATGAAGAGGAAAGTGAGGAGGAAGATGATGAGGTTCATCCAAGTCAATTAGCAAGCCAAAGAGAAGTTGGTGGGCCAAGTCAATTAACGAGCCAAAGCGAAGTTGGTGGGCCAAGTCAACAACCGACAGAAGGGGAGGCCAAGGGCACATACAAAGTAACAGTTAAAGGTTTGCACCTTCCTCACTTTGATGACATGATACCTGACCCTGATCGTGGTAGAATTTGGGGTGAAGCTCATGATCCGAGACATCTATTTGGATACAAGCACTCGTGGGCTCGTACTATCTATCAAACCTATGTAATAAATTTTTTTCTTGTGCATATGTATTCTTGTGTATTTATGTAAAATCTTTTAATAGTACTATCTTCTAATTGTAGGATCATAAAAAGGTCATGCGTGTTTGTCGAAACCAAGCCGCGGCTAATTGGGATTTGTCTAAGGAATGTGAAGAGGTCCAAACAATAGTAAGGATTCCGGTCTATATGCTTTGGTTGAAATTGTTAGAGCATTGCTCGGTCGAACTCGCATGCGTTGCTATCTCAAGCATGTTTGTCAATGTTAGTGATCAAAACTATAAGTCTTGATTTCTAGCCTACTATAGCTAAAGGTCTCGGACTAGGATAAAAAGTGTAGTTGAGCTCAAGAACTCCATTGCAATCATCATACAAGACGAAGGACTACTCAAGGAACTGGTGGAACTTCATCGACTAAAAGGTATGTTGAGACTTGAACTTATCTATCACTCAAAAGTCTATTTACTCTATCTCATATTCTTGAGACAAAAGTCGTTTTGATATATAGACTTTCATTATACACATTTGCTATTTCGAGCCGAGTTTATCTCGCCTATCTATTTCTCGAAATATGTGTTGGTAAGCTTTCGCTTTAGCCAAATTCATATTTACCTAGTGACGAATGTGATGTTATGTTTCAATCACTTTGAAAATTGCTCTGACGAAAAATGGTCTGTGAATAGCGGCTATATAACGTTCTCTGAGAATGTTTCAATGATTGAAATGAGAGTTTAGATTACATAACCATTGGTAGGATATAAGCATTATTGTGGAAACACATATATGTATAAGTCCTTATTCCTTGAACCAAAGTTTACGAACTTTGTTGATCAAGAGAAATGGAATGTGGCGTAAGCCAAGTCCGCGAACTCAGTCCGCGAACTGGCGGAAGTTCTCGACCCGAGAATTTCTGCTAGATTTTGTGAACTCCTTTCGTGAGCTTAAGTCCGTGAACCCAGTCCGCGAACTTGAGTAGGTTATATCTAAAACCGGTTGTTCTTGAACTCATGTTTATATAAACTAAGGAATGCTTTTGCAAACCATGGCTATAAAGTCCCATAGTACTGTATTGTATTTGGATGCCGCAACTGACTCAGCAAGATAATTTCCTAAAATGACATCCAAAATTTACATATCAATGCAGAGGAAGAATGTAATGAGTTGTAGAGAACACAAAGAAGAAAACCAGGCTCCTATAATCTATTGGAAGTCTTACTTGCCCCAGCTGCTTCGTACTTTCTCTTGACTTCGCATCATCATCAAAAAGTGTAACCGCCTTCATTGCACACATTTCGCCACTTTCTCTGTAATAGAAACAACATAAAATAAGAGGGGAGTTTCCATAAGTTCCAACAACAATACATGATCACTTGAGGCTGACTATTTAAAAAGAGAACAAAATTACAAATTGCTTGCACAAGGATCCCTATACATTGACTGAGAATAATAATAAAGTACATGGGGCAGGCTAAAATGATGCATGTTAATACAAATTTCTGTACTAGACTAGTTTGCAAGGCTAAATTCAGGCATAATCACACAGAAATATCAGTACTAATAATAACAGAACATTTTAATAAAATTAAGGGAAAACTAGCAAGAAACTGGGTGTACCTATTGAATCCAACATAAACATGTCCAAATGTGTCTCATCCTAGTAGATTTCCCTTCCAGGACTTCGCAGAGCTAAAGAAGATCCTGCAGCTGAGCTTAATGGAGAGAAATGAGATGAAGTAGGAGGAAGGGGCAGACGTTGACTTTGTTGCTTCCCATCATCAGGTCAGTTTGTTGTTTCATTTGTAGCTGTTCAACAAGCCTATGGATGAAGAGGGGTGACATCACTGCTATGGATATGGGAGCTAGGTCCTGGACTTGTCATTCTAGGGCTAGGTATCGGGGAACACTCGGGGCTACCCATGCTCTGTTGCCAATATTTGACAAATATACTATCAGAGATGGCAGACCATAGACAATTATGTTGAAAATCAATATTTGACAAATATACTGGAGAATACCCATCGAACTCAAGGCTGCAAGGATCAGTTTCTCAACGTAAACACCATCCACCACCAACCCAGATTAGTTCATCACCATCCACGCCATTTATCCTCCGATAATTTTCAAGAATTGAATCAGCTGTTAGATACTGGGAAGCACCACCATTCCCTTTGTTCGCTGCCAATTCTCAATTGAATCGAATTCAGACAACACACAAAACCCATCTTTATGAACCAAATCATTTAACCACAAAACCCATTTTGTTGTTTCTTTTAATGACCCATCACCTAACCATAAGTTCTTCTTATTTCAGGCAGCGGCAAAACCTTACTTCCTTGAGTACCCTCGACGGAATTCCGTCCACAACACAACTCGGGCAAAGAAATGTAACTTACGTGTTTATCAATAGCATTAAAATAACACAATTAGCAATGACTATGTTGAAAAATTCCTAGTAAACAAGATCATAATAACAAAAAGGCAATACAAAGGAGCAGCAACAAATTGATAACTGCGTAGTTCTTTTTAGAAAAACATGCCTGCCTTGTTAAGACTTGGTCCAAGAAGACGGGAATCTGCTTGATAACATCTTCCGAGGCTAGAAAAGCATGAAAGTTCTTTGCAAGCTTCTTGACTAACTTCTTGTTCTTGTTAACCTTCTTAAGAACTTCAACATCCATGTACTCAAGACTGATCTTCTGAGCCTGCAATCAAAAGTAACAAAATATTATTACAAGGGACAGAAACAATTTGATCAACTCTCACCAATGTGGCCCTAGTAACTAGAGAATTTTAGAACTCAAGCAAATAATTAACAGAATAATAATATGAAGATGTAGCCATCATAGCGAGCCATAATCTGATTAAGACAGAGCATATGAAGTACACAGATACATGAGTACTTTAAGCAAGCCTAATATCCGATGATTAAATTAAAATGACTTAAGAAACCCATAGTTCTTCACCTAAAATTGATATTTTTGGTCAAGCCAATCTACATGATGAAGGGCGCATCCACTCCAACATTATCCCTCAGTTCATCTGCAAGCCCTATATTAGAATGGATAACAACTGGAAACTCTCATGCCGGGCTAAACTGTCCCTATACTCAAATTTAAATCAGCACATGGAATTATAATGCAGCAAGTGTAAGTGTATCTTATCAAAAATTGCATGTCTTTGTTCTTAAACGCATTGACAAACACCCACATCTGCGAAGTTACACATCAATTAGAAACCAATAAAACAGGAGGAAATAAAACTTCCGCACATAAGCCCACTAACGGTTCTATGGAATACCAAACTAAATCAACCGAATATCCAGCTTACAAAGGCAATGATACAATGCAGTGTATAAAGCCCTTAAGAAAATTCAGAACAACTGCAAGATGCACAAAGCTAAGAGCCAATTCAAAAGAACACCCTGGATCTTAGCTTTACCAATAATTTATCACCAAAACAAGACCACCCCTCTTGTATAAGAGTACTAACAAGCTCAAGATCGAATTGAGCTTCACAATTGAAATAAAAACAAATCTACACAACATATCAGAACCCCAATCTTCTAATCAAAGGTCAAGGATCGCCTCAAATAGATTAAGAGAACGCCTTACAAAAAATTAAATTGAAAAGATGGTTTCAATACATGTGGATTTGATAGAGAATCAAACCGATAGAAACTCAATCCAATTCGAAACCCAAAATATAAAACCCCGCAACATGATGAAATACAACCAACAAGGTAGATGTCTGTGAAGACCAATTCTCATGGTTACCTGACTTGAGAAGAGCTGAAGCGAGACACCATCAACAGATCGGAGGCTTGAGAGGATTAATCGAGGAGAACAACTATAATAGAAATATATTTTCTCACTACCACACCGCAGCAGGAATTAGGGATGACAAAATCCATCAATGAAGAGATAGAATACATAGATCTAGGAACTAATTGGTTAATCTAAAGAACCGAACGGCAAAGCCCGGATTAGCTAAATATAGGTGAAAAATTCATGGAGATTAAGGTTGGGAGGCGCGGCTTGGGTTTTTTTTTTTTTTTTTTTTTTTTTTGAAAAGAAGGGTTTGCTATCAGGAGCAGAGCATTTTCTTCTTTTTTTCTTTTTAAAGTTAGATAAAAGAGAGATATATTTTGTGAGAAGAACCCGGCTTTAATTTTTTGTTAAAAAATCAAAAAATTAATTAAAAAAGAAACTACTAAACGCCTATGAATATATTATATATTACCAAAAAACCATATGTTGTACAACGTTTGTAGGTGATGGACATACGTTGCAACTACTTAATACTAATAACTGAAATATTAATAATTTGTGCAACGGATAATTTGGTACGCAACGGATATTAACGTTGTTAACTGCGCAACGTCTATATCCGTTGCGCACCTCCGAAAATGAAGCGTTGCTAAAACCAGGATATGGTGTAATGATGATTCAGAACTATTGTTTTCTTGTTTTTAGAGCTACGGATTTTCAACAACGATGATGCTAAACTTACAACCTTTGGGATCATTGGAGTACTTGGAAGTGACGAAGATTTCGAGTAATGTTGAAGATTAGGCATGTGGAATAGGAGCTACAAAAGTTAATTTATTTATTTTTTATATTCCATATGTATTCATATTTTTGTCACTAAAATTGACAAAGGGGGAGATTGTTAGAGCATTGCTCGGTCGAACTCGCATGAGCTGGTATCTCAAGCATGTTTGTCAATGTTAGTGATCAAAACTATAAGTCTTGATTTCTAGCCTACTATAGCTAAAGGTCTCGAACTAGGATAGAAAGTGTAGTTGAGCTCAAGAACTCCATGGCAATCATCATACAAGACGAAGGACTACTCAAGGAACCGGTGGAACTTCATCGACTAAAAGGTATGTTGAGACTTGAACTTATCTCTCACTCAAAAGTCTATTTACTCTATCTCATATTCTTGAGACAAAATTCGTTTTGATATATAGACTTTCATTATACACATTTGCTATTTCGAGCCGAGTTTATCTCGCCTATTTATTTCTCGAAATATGTGTTGGTAAGCTTTCGCTTTAGCCAAATTCATATTTACCTAGTGACGAATGTCATGTTATGTTTCAATCACTTTGAAAATTACTCTGACGAAAAATGGTCTGTGAATAACGGCTATATAACGTTCTCTGAGAATGTTTCAATGATTGAAATGAGAGTTTAGATTACATACCATTGGTAGGTGTTGATGGTGGTTTTTTAGACAAGGGGTAAAATCGTAAAACCCCATGACCTAGTGTTACCCGCAACACATTAACTAAGAGCATTTAACTCAGGTGTAAATAATTAATAGGGTTATTTTTTCAAAATACCAGATTAGGGTTTTCAACACATAACCCTAATTCCAAAACCAAGCCGCATACTGCGCATCATTGGCAACAATGCCAAACCAAGCCGCACTCGCACACCATGGCAACAATGCCAAACCAAGCCGCACTCGCGCACCATGGCAACCATGCCAAACCAAGACGCACTCGCGCACCATGGCAAAGCAATGCCAAACCAAGCCGCACTCTGCGCATCATGGCAACCATGCCAAACCAAGCCGCACTCGCGCACCATGGCAACAATGCCAAACCAAGCCGCACTCTGCGCACCATGGCAACCATGCCAAACCAAGCCGCACTCTGCGCACCATGGCAGCAATGCCAAACCAAGCCGCACTCTGCGCACCATGGCATCAATGCCAAACCAAGCCGCACTCTGCGCACCATGGCAACCATGCCAAACCAAGCCGCACTCTGCGCACCATGGCAGCAATGCCAAACCAAGCCGCACTCTGCGCATCATGGCAACCATGCCAAACCAAGCCGCACTCGCACACCATGGCAAAGAATGCCAAACCAAGCCGCACTCTGCGCACCATGGCAGCAATGCCAAACCAAGCCGCACTCTGCGCACCATGGCAGCAATGCCAAACCAAGCCGCATACTGCGCATCATTGGCAACAATGCCAAACCAAGCCGCATACTGCACACCATGGCAACAATGCCAAATATTCCAAGTCGCTATGCCATTGGCACACGCCAAATGTAGCGCCCTAGGCTTGCAAGACTTGCAACTAGGTCAACATGGCCGCACATGCCATTGGCACATGCCAATACGTGCCGCAAGCCATATTCCAAGTCGCTATGCCATTGGCACACGCCAAATGTAGCGCCCTAGGCTTGCAAGACTTGCAACTAGGTCAACATGGCCGCACATGCCATTGGCACATGCCAATACGTGCCGCAAGCCATATTCCAAGTCGCTATGCCATTGGCACACGCCAAATGTAGCGCCCTAGGCTTGCAAGACTTGCAACTAGGTAAACATGGCCGCACATGCCATTGGCACATGCCAATACGTGCCGCAAGCCATATTCCAAGTCGCTATGCCATTGGCACACGCCAAACGTAGCGCCCTAGGCTTGCAAGACTTGCAACTAGGTCAACATGGCCGCACATGCCATTGGCACATGCCAATAAGTGCCGCAAGCCATATTCCAAGTCGCTATGCCATTGGCACACGCCAAATGTAGCGCCCTAGGCTTGCAAGACTTGCAACTAGGTCAACATGGCCGCACATGCCATTGGCACATGCCAATACGTGCCGCAAGCCATATTCCAAGTCGCTATACCATTGGCACACGCCAAATATAGCGCCCTAGGCTTGCAAGACTTGCAACTAGGTCAACATGGCCGCACATGCCATTGGCACATGCCAACACGTGCCGCAAGCCATATTCCAAGTCGCTATGCCATTGGCACACGCCAAATATAGCGCCCTAGGCTTGCAAGACTTGCAACTAGGTCAACATGGCCGCACATGCCATTGGCACATGCCAATACGTGCCGCAAGCCATATTCCAAGTCGCTATGCCATTGGCACACGCCAAATATAGCGCCCTAGGCTTGCAAGACTTGCAACTAGGTCAACATGGCCGTACGTGCCATTGGCACATGCCAAACACCCCCGCTGGTAGCCTAACTTGCAAACCGTGCAACCTACCACCAAGGCATTCCGCACATGCCATTGGCACATGCCAAACACACACGCCGGGTAGCCTAACTTGCAAACCATGCAACCTACCACCAAGGCATTCCGCACATGCCATTGGCACATGCCACACGCGCCAGTAGCAGCACCACTTGCACTCAAGGCGCAACCAACGAGATATCAACACAAAACTGGTGGATGCTTCTTTAGGGTTTTGGTTTGGCGGTCACTGACATGCAGCGTACTACGCTCACATTAAGAAAGCGTGAATAGGAATAAAGCGGTCAAATAAAAGAGGAAATAATGGTGAAAAACGTTTTCACCCATTAAACCATGCGGTTACCACCTCCTCCCATTATTTCACCCTTTACTCTCTTCCTTCATGAGGCCAGTACGTTTCAATCTCGACTTGTATAAATAGGTCTTACCTATTTCCACCGGACAACAAGTCTCGGTCGGGAGAAATATACTACACTTACACTCTCGGAAAGGCAACTTTGCAAGCTCTCCAAAAAGCTTTCATCTCTTGCAAGCTTCCTAAGCTTTCACTTTCGATACAAGTCGAGATACTACTCTCCTCAACACCTTTCTTTGCTTCCCTCCCCAAATCAACCCTTCTCCTCCACTTTGTGACCGAAGTAAGTCGGAACGGCCATTTCTTGGTTTAGGTAGGACTTATGCAGATTGATCTCTCGAATCTATAAAGTGCTCACGTGCGGCACATTTGTTTAGGGTTTGAACCGGTTTCTCACTCATCTACCGAATTTACCGAAATCGGCGAAACGATTTTTACCCATAAACAATTGGCGACCACAATGGGAGGATTGATCTATCGGCTACAATGTCGGCCCATCGATCTCGTTCTTCGACCAGAGATGTCAATATGGTAGGGGAAGGCGACTCAATACGATGCAACTACCGGACAACCGGTTGCAGTTGTAAAAACTACACAAAAAAGCGGGGACTCATTTGAAGATGCTACCAGTGATTGGGGACTTGCTGGCGATGCTACCAGCAAAACCGCCTTTTTACATGAAGAGGGGCATGTTCGCAAAAACCTATGAAGTGAGTAAATTCAGACTACGCAAGATATATGATTTGTTTTAGGTTTTTAGTAAAACCATTATACTACCGAGTATTGTGCCTATTGCTAGCACACACTTTCATAAAAGCAATATTCCTTTCCCAAAACATAATCAGAGTTATATTATCAAAACCATTCATCCCAGAAATAATCCAATATCCTCAAAAGCTACCAATTTGTCTACCAAAACGGTCAAACCTTGAACCGGACATCCAATATGTCTTTCAAAAAAAAAAAAAAAGAACCTAAATGAAAGTTTAGCGAGAGAAACGTTCAAGGAAAATTATCCAATGAAGTCTGCTCTTCTTGGAGAAAGTCAATTTTGCATCTTCGGGGCTCTCTCTTCATAGTCAACATCTTGGAAAGCTCTTCGAGTTCCACCTCTGTCGTGCAATCTCCTCGGCGGAAAGGCTTTCGATTGCCGCATCTTTCAACTTTTGGATCTCAGCAAGGCCTTCGACAAACCACGAAGTGTTGAACTCCTTTTCTACGCACACGTCGCGATGGTGCTCCCGATCGGCAATAACGTCTTGAAACGGTGTGACCGGTCACCTCACGCATATCCTCGATGGAAGATAAAGCCTCTTCCACACGCTTAACCAGTGCAAATCGACTAGTGACTTTCTTGGTTGTGGCCATATGTCCGTATTTCTCCCAGTTTCGGTGTACAACGCCTCGTGCTTAGCCAAGCAGATTGAAGCCGCCAACCAAAGACATGACCTGGATGAGGAACCAAGTACGGAGGATCAAAAATGGCGCCGCACACGGCCTCACGACTCGCAGAGGGTCTTCCTCCATGTCTACGGCAACAACCATCGAGAATCATCCGCCGTTTGAGCCACATCTCGTGCCGGCAATTGGCTAACGCCCATCTCCAAGTCACGGGCGGTGGTCACCAAAGGCAAGCTTTCGTGTGCCTCTACCCCAGAATCATCCTCCGGATCGGATTCCTCCTGCGAATTTGAGTCAGATATTTTCCCAAAAGAGGAAACAAAAGAAGAAAGAAAAGAAGTGCGAAACTCACCGAACCACTTCCCGAAACAACCAGCAGTCTTTCAGGAGGAATCACTCTCACTTGTCGAACCCTCTTCTCTCTCGACTCATCATCGCTACGAGAAGGCTCAATGCTGCTGGAGTTCTTTGAAGAAATTGCTGTCTCCATGGCAACGTGCAAGAGCAGCGAAAGCATTAACACTACCGAAGCCCTGAAGGAAACAAGACACATACTCTCAGCCGAAATTCGCGTGTTTTGAGACAAACCAAAGAAGAGGCGACACATACCTGGTTATTGGAAGAACTGAAAGACACAAGAGCCGTGAGAGGATCTTGTGAAACCGTCCGGAACCCGCCAGCACGATTTTTCGTTCTCCGTTCCTTGGCCCAGGGACTTCCGAATTGCTAGGCGGCTTTCGCTTGGGATCTCTCAACATTGGATACTCCTTCGTAAGCTGTTTGGGGAAGGTTTGCAACAAACATTTTCTACCACATTATTCACAAAAGCTTGGATCATGGTAAACTCGTCGCACTGAGAAATCATTATAGCCAAAGGTCGTCGAAGTTACTCTTCCCATTTGTAAGAAGGGAAGACGGATGCCGGCTCGAGGGCACTGGCATTGAGGGCAGCACGCAACGAATCCTTAGGAAGCACCGACCGGTAAGCAAGAGGTACCCCTTGATCGAAACTCATGTGACGAGCGGCCACGGTCAATATTGTAAGCGGCTATATCTGGAAAGACCCCACGAAGAAAGACGACATATAACAGGGCAAGAAGCTTTGAATAAACAAGTTTTTCACCAACGCTCAAATCGCCATCGGAAGACAAAGACATGAGCGGAGCGAAGCAAAAGTGTCAATTTGAGCCACCGATTTATGGACCGGCTCCCATGGACGGAAATTGATTTCGTGCAACTTGTCAAGAAAACTAACCAAGCTCACGCCAACTCTTGGGCCTTTGTTCACCCATCGAAGGTCGGGAGCCACCCCAACTCACAGAAGCGAAGGCAACGGTTTGAGCATATTTCTCAAAGTGCTCCCATATCCGGACTTGCGAGAAAAGCAACGTGCACATATGAATCCACTTTCATGAAACCATTCGAAACTCGCATGTTCGCAACTAGGTGATCCAGATGCACATACAGGGGAACCAAGGAACATCTTGCCAATGGGAAGAACTTCACCCTTTGCCAACTTCACAAGCAATCGCTAACAACTCGGTCTTATTCCTTTCTTGCCGGAGCGGTCATCAAAAATGTCTCTAGACAACCGAGAGAGCCAAAACGCTGCGACATGAAGATGTTGCTTTTCATTCGAGGCTCCAACTCGTCCAGGAAACCATTGAGATATCCACCAACCGTAAGGGCACCTCTCATCCTCTTTCGGGCGAGTCCTTCGACTTCGCAATGGAGTCTTTCCGAGCGAAATTCCCCAACTTAGCGACAAGGTCATCCCGCATCTTCACCCAACTTTCGAGATAATTGGATTTTAAGATTCCCGATTCTAGGAAGATTGACAAGAGAGCCACACTCTCCAAGGAGAAATTTATCTCCCTATCTACATATGATTGTATGGGTGACCGAGCACCATACGGAGAGGAAAGCAACCAAGCCTGGGATGTCCTTCCTAATCTGGAGATTTCTTGAAGTCTTGACAAAGCATCAATGACCCGAGCTCGAATCAAGTTGGTATTTATACGCTCCTCGCTCACCATGAACTCAACCCATCTGTCAAAAGAACGCAATGGACTTTGACACATCCCGAAGTCAATGTTGGAAGAGGAATATACCCCTTTATGAAGACGGAGAACCGAATTGTGCTCTCTCTCGGCGGATCGAACGTGTCCTCTCTGTCATCCTCACCACCGGTTAGCAAAATTGGCACGAAACACGGGTGATTCTTCCGAGCAGGGGCGAGGGCTCTAGTGAAGAATTCATCATCTATGTTCGGCTTGGAATTATGAGCATCCTTCGACGAAGTGAAATTTGGTTCGAGTAACATCTTATCGAATTCCTTCATAACAATTTGGTAATAAGATATCCGCACAAAACAAACGAAGAAAGGCGAAGTTATCTCCCTGACACATAATCGTACCCAACAAAAAAAAGGAGAAAGGGGTAGGAAGACGTATTTTCTTCGGGTTCGAGACTATATACGCGGCATTCTATACGGGTACAAGTGTGTCTACAGTATCTTTCTTCGGGTTCAAAAATATATATGGAGCATTTTTCTATTGGTTCAAAACTGCGCGCGTGGTACTTCTCTCAAGAAGCAAAAATCATATATACAATATTTCCTGCGGGTTCGAAGTCATATGAAGCATATACGCAGTATTCTTCTTCGGGATTCATACAGGGTTCTCTACGGGTTCGAAATACACACGCAGTATTTTCTTCAGGGTTCAAATATTTCTTTCAGAACCAAAAATTCATATATGCAATATTTCCCACGGGTTCAAACAATATATGCAGTATTCACTTGGTTGCATACGTACAATATTTTCTACAAGAGGCACGCTAAGGAATCATATACAAGGATTGTGGAAGCGCCTACTCTTAAGGTTTATACCTATGTGAAAAAAAAAAAGAAGAAAGAGAGAAGAGTACTCGAAGTCATACCTAGAAGCTGGTTTCTCTTTGCCGCTAGTATGAAAAGAGGAAAGAATAAAGCGCATGAGGGGGAGAAAGGGGCTTTATGTATATATATATACATATATAGGCGTGAAAGACTTTGAAGTAAGGAAGGATTCCCCTTTTCACCAAAATCACGCGTGTAAGAAACGGGCCCACAAAGGGTGCGACTTCCCAATGCCGCCCAAAGTCACGCCTGCAAACACGGTTTCTACACTTTGTGCCGGTCCCACCAGCTAGCACACTCAGTTTCCCAATTCACGCCAACTTCCCAACGTCGCCCAAGCTGCACCGGCCCCACCAATTGCACCGACCTGCAAGCACACACGGCTTCTACACTTTGCGCCGGTCCCACCAGCTAGCCAACTCAGTTTCCCAACTCACGCCAACTTCCCAACGTCGCCCAAGCTGCACCGGCCCCACCAATTGCACCGACCTGCAAGCACACACGGCTTCTACACTTTGCGCCGGTCCCACCAGCTAGCCAACTCAGTTTCCCAACTCACGCCAACTTCCCAACGTCGGCTAAGCTGCATCGGGCCCACCAATTGTGCTAGCCTCCTGATTTGTGCAAAACTACCAGAGGCAAGGATTCCAAATCCTATTTATAAAAGGTCAGACAAGCCTCTTTCAATTTTCTTTACGGTTTCTTTGTTAATAGTTTGTCACCATCTTATGCTTACCTCGCAACAAAGCCCCATTCCGAGCTAAGCGGGGGACTTAATGTTGATGGTGGTTTTTAGACAAGGGTAAAATCGTAAAACCCCATGACCTAGAGTTACCCATAACACATTAACTAAGAGCATTTAACTCAGGTGTAAATAATTAATAGGGGTATTTTTTCAAAATACCAGATTAGGGTTTTCAACACAGAACCCTAATTCCAAAACCAAGCCGCATACTGCGCATCATTGGCAACAATGCCAAACCAAGCCGCACTCTGCGCACCATGGCAACAATGCCAAACCAAGCCGCACTCTGCGCACCATGGCAACCATGCCAAACCAAGCCGCACTCTGCGCACCATGGCAACAATGCCAAACCAAGCCGCACTCTGCGCATCATGGAAACCATGCCAAACCAAGCCGCACTCTGCGCACCACAGCAACAATGCCAAACCAAGCCGCACTCTGCGCACCATGGCAACATGCCAAACCAAGCCGCACTCTGCGCACCATGGCAGCAATGCCAAACCAAGCCGCACTCTGCGCACCACGGCAGCAATGCCAAACCAAGCCGCACTCTGCGCACCATGGCAACCATGCCAAACCAAGCCGCACCCTGCGCACCATGGCAGCAATGCCAAACCAAGCCGCACTCTGCGCATCATGGCAACCATGCCAAACCAAGCCGCACTCTGCGCACCATGGCAGCAATGCCAAACCAAGCCGCACTCTGCGCACCATGGCAACAATGCCAAACCAAGCCGCACTCTGCGCACCATGGCAGCAATGCCAAACCAAGTCGCATACTGCACATCATTGGCAACAATGCCAAACCAAGCCGCATACTGCACACCATGGCAATAATGCCAAATATTCCAAGTCGCTATGCCATTGGCACACGCCAAATGTAGCGCCCTAGGCTTGCAAGACTTGCTACTAGGTCAACATGGCCGCACATGCCATTGGCACATGCCAATACGTGCCGCAAGCCATATTCCAAGTTGCTATGCCATTGGCACACGCCAAATGTAGCGCCCTAGGCTTGCAAGACTTGCAACTAGGTAAACATGGCCGCACATGCCATTGGCACATGCCAATACGTGCCGCAAGCCATATTCCAAGTCGCTATGCCATTGGCACACGCCAAACGTAGCGCCCTAGGCTTGCAAGACTTGCAACTAGGTCAACATGGCCGCACATGCCATTGGCACATGCCAATACGTGCCGCAAGCCATATTCCAAGTCGCTATGCCATTGGCACACGCCAAATGTAGCGCCCTAGGCTTGCAAGACTTGCAACTAGGTCAATGATAGGTGTAGAATACACCGTATTTACTATCTAGTAGTTTATGCTTTCTTTGCTATTTTTCTTGTAAATTATGTATTTTATGCTTGTTTTGAGTTTTGTAGCTACTTTGGAGTCACACGGAGGGAAAGGAGAAGAAATCACCCTATTTGAGCCAAAAGGGTAAAATTGTCATTTCACCAAGGAGGGAATACTATAGGGAGCCCAGCCAAGGTTAAGGGGAGGTCAAAGAGGTGTCCCTTATCCAAAAGAAGTGAGTGAGAATAGCACTTGGGGTGTACTTGGTGGGTGTGTGAATCCACCCATACCCTGAACCCGGACCCATACCCTGACCCGGATCCGTGTAATTTAAAACCTAGACTTGAAATCGAGAAAACCATCTCTCTCAATCATTCATTCACCTGAGAAACACAGAGAGAGGCTGCTGGCTGAAATCGAGAGTTGATGAAACCAGAAATTGAGAGTGAAAACCAGAAGAAATCGGTGAGTAATTCCTGGTGTTGTTGTTGGCCTTTGATGTTGGAGAAGAAAGCTAAAAGCAAAGGCTGCTGATATTGAAACCGAGAGATGAAAAGGGGATCTGTGATTGTGTGGAGAACGAGCTGCTAATGATGATTCCAGGGAAGAAAAGGGGTTCGATGGTGGTGGTTCAGATCGATGGGTGAAGCTGAAGATGGTGGTATGATGTTGTTAATGGCTAGATTTCGAAGTGTGGAAGGAGATGATAGATGGGTTTCTCGATATGATGAAACCAATGGTTGAGAAGGAGCTGTTACTGGTGGATTTCAAGGAATTGAAGAGTAGAAGAGTGAGCGGCAAGTGAGGCTGAAATAGAACAAGGGTTTCACTTCTGGTGGCTTGAACTGACTCAGGGAGGCTGTTCCTGTGAGTTAATGGGTATGTGGGTTTAAGTTTTGAGCTGATACAGATGGATATTGCAACCAGGATTGAGATGAAGAACAGCTCAGAAGAGCAAGATGAATGCAGGCTCAGGTGGTGTTAAGATGCTGACATTGGAGCTGGTGGTTGCTGGCAGGGAGATGATGAAATTGGAGCTGAAACAATGGATTTGGGTTCAATGCTGGGGTCAGGTGCAAGTTGAGTGTGGCATTGCAGGATTGAAGCTGTAGTTTGTGACTGGTATAGAGTGACAGGAAAGGTGGCTTCTGTGTAGAAGATTATTGAGCTCTGGTGCAATGCAGGTGCAAGCGCAGTAGTTGGGTTGTTGGGTACTTGGCCTTGTAGAGAGCAGATGCTGCAGGGAGAGAGTGCAAGAATGCTGCAGCTTGGAATGATTTACAGGGCCTATGCATGTGATAGAATTGCAGGTGGCCTAAGGAACTAATGCACTGAATTGGAGGTTTGGCACTAATAATATGCATATGAGGTGGAGTTTGTAAACACCAGCTGAGTTGGGACTGTGTTGCAGAATGGAAAATTGCAAGTGAAAGAACCAGGGCCTGTGAATAAGCTGGAACTGAGGTGGAGGAAATGATATTGAGGAGTCTGAGGTTACAAGGGCCATCTTGGCTGGACTGGCAGCAAGCTGTATTGCAGGGATGGAAGCCCAGGTTACAGGCAATTGCGAATAAGCTACGACTGAGTTGAATTGCGTGAATGAGTTAAGCAAGTTTGATCCGCGAGAGTTGTAGGTTTAGTGCTGTGTGCTTGCCAGGAAAGGGAGTGAATAAATGTGTGCCGGATGAGGTGTTGTGCAGCTACAGGGGAATAATGGACAGGCCATCATGGCTGGCAATGCAGCTATGATGCACAAGGATGGTGCTGCAACAAGTATGGCCTGGCAAGTGGCCTGGTCTGGACTGACTCGGGTCAACTGACTTAGTTGACTCCGAGTTGACTTGATGACTCGGCCGACTAAAGACCCGAGTCAGACCCACTGACTCATTGGCTGACTCTTTTCTACCTTGACTGTTGACTAACAGTTGACTGACGGTTGACTAGTTTGACCGTTAGTCCTAACGGAGGACCGGACGGAATATTCCGTCGAATATTCTCTCGACGGAGAAATTTTCAGGTGGCCGGCGGCGATGTTTTCCGGCCAAATTCCGGCCATAATCCCAGTTTTCCGGCGAGCAAAATTCCAGAATTTTCTATGGACCTCTCTCATGGGTGTGAAGACTTGGGCTTGGAATTGGATGGAGAATTGGACTCAAATTTGGAAAGAGAAGGTGGAAGAGTTGAGAAAAGCTTGGATTTGGAAATTGAATTGCAAAAGGAAAAGGATTCTAATCCTTGGGAGATTTGGAGAATATTGAAGCCTATAAATAGAGAAGTTTTCTACAACTTCTAGACACATCTCTACACACACAATTCTTTTCTTTTCTTATTCTTTGTGTGAACTCTTTTAACATGAGTAGTTAATTTTATTGATTGAGGATGAATTCCTAGAACATAACTTGATTCATTGTTTCGTAACGAAGAAGGATTCCTTGATCTTCTCTCTCTTATTGCTTTCATCTTTCAACTTTCGATTTTAATTGCTTTGTTTATTTTTATTTTGCTTTTTACACCCCCTTTCGTGACAACTTTTACAACTAGAATCTCGTGCTCCTCGTGGGATCGACCTTGACTACCCTATATTACTTGTTAATTAGGTAGTAAAGTATTAATTAATTTGTTGTGGTTACGACACGCATCAAATTTTGGCGCCGTTGTCTTGGGGAGCAGCGGATGATTTTAGTTGTTTTTATTTTTCTTTTTGCTTTATTCTTGCTTTGTTGGATTCTATTCCGTATCTAACTTGGTTTTGAATCTTATTTCAGGTATCGGTTTTCCATGTACGGTGGACAAGAGCAAGCATATTACAACAATCAATACGGTTTTCAACCTCAACATTATGACAACTTCCAACCATCCTTAGGATACAATCAAAACCAATATTTTGGCTATGATAAATTTTCTCTAACCTTATGGATATTCTCATACATATCAACAACCTTATGATGGGTATGTAAGTGGACAATCACATGGATGGAAGGATAGTTATGCATCTAATAATTTGTTTTCTAGTAATGTGCGGAGACAGAGAATTTGGAATATACTCCTCTTCATCGTGTTTTTCCTTCACTTTTTCCAAAAGAGGAGATGCCGTCTAACGGTGGTAAGCGTGTGAACGTCGGGAAACTTGCACGAAATTATACAAATTGGAAGATGATGGAGACTCGGAAGAGCTTGTCGCGAGAAATTAGTAGGACTATTCATATGGAACTTAAACGACGTCGGGATAAAGGTTATGAAACCGATGAAGATTCTTATTATGGTGAGTCCGAAAATGAAGATGATTGTGTTGAAAAGGACCAACCTTTGGAGACTTTTGATGACGCTAGTGTAGATTACTCGAGCCTTGATCTTAATAATGATCAATCACCTATTCAAGAGGTAGAGCTTGAGGAAGATGCATTTATTGCTTGGCAAAACTTTCTTAAGGAAAGATGGGAGTCCGCGGAAGTGTATGAGTGTTCCGACAATGAGGAAGTTATTCCAACTCCGGATCATAATAACGATCCTTCACCTATTCAAAAGGAGGAGATTGGGTGTGACTTACCTATTGTTGTAAACGGTGTAACACCCGCACAAGAAGATTTTACAATCTATACCGATGAGAATCACTTTAGTGAATGGCCCGATTCCTATGATGAGAATGTTGAGGAGATGATACTAGAGGATGAAACCACATTCATTGATTTTGTGGAAGACCCAATTGAACTTGCTAATGATTATGATGATGCGAGACTTTGGTTAAGGTAGAAAACGACGAAGAATGGTTGCAAGGTTTAATAGAGGACCACGATATACAAGAGGTAAGTGATTCACTCGAATTTTTTAAGGATGAAGAGGATTCTATAATACAAGAATTTTTGAAAGGTTTGTCTAACCCTTTGCTTATTGATTCTTCTCCTTTACCTCTTATTGGTTTGAATGTATGTGCTTGAAAGTATTTTTGGATGATTTTGTTTCTAAATATCCACCATTGGAAACACTTGATGCTAACACTATGCGGGTTTGCCAAGAGGAATACATGGAAGTTCCCGAATTCTATGTTCTTTATACACTTCCGAGTGTGGACGAGAATAAGTGTGGGGGAAATTTCTATCGAGCGATAATTTCACTATTGTTTTCTTGTGCTAACATTTGTATGGAGTTATTGTTTGAAAACAGGTATTATGGGTGGATCCTCAAATTTTCCGATTGTTAGTATATGGGGAATGAATCTTACAAGAGCCAAGTCGGGCCGTCGACTTTAAAACAAGCGCTTAATGGGAGGCAACCCATCGGTTTTGTATTTCTTATCTTTTTGCTTTTTGTTATTTCTTTTTCTTGTTTCTTATCATGTTAAAATTTCCCACCTTGACTTTACTAGGAGGATTCAATTACATTGAGGACAATGTAAGGTTTAAGTGTGGGGGAGTGGTTAAGCATGTTTTTAAAACAAAAATTACAAAAAAATGAAAAATTTTGAAAAAAAAAAAAAAAAAGTTTTACTTAAAAATTCCAACTTTTAAAGATTTTAGAGTCCCTAGCATACTTCTAGGTATGTTTACATAGAGATTTTGACCGACATAATTGAACTTGGAAATGTTAGAGAACTACATTCGGATTTCTTGTTTGTTTGAGTGTTAAATAATGGATTTAATCATGCCGGTGATGCGAATTTGGTGCAGGGAGAAATGCGTTATTAGAGTTGCTGATCAATCATTAGTGGAGATTACCCGTATTCATATCATGAGAGGCACCGACCAGAAATTTTCCATCTACTAAAGAGCTTCTTTTGAGTGTGTGTCACCGTAAGTTAATTCCGGGTAGAATGGTGAGCTACCCAACCTCCCACCAATAAAAAGCACTACTCTTTGATCTCTTGAGTGCTAATTTTGTCAATCATGAGGGTGACGTCCATAGATGAAAGCTTCCTTCTTGTAGTTCGATTTGCAGTTAGCACCATTCTCTCTCTCGACAACAACGGATCCATAGAAACACTCTCATCATCAACAAGGAGCGACATCAAAATCTACAAGGAAAGTTGGAAAAGTTTAAGGTTTATAAGCAACAAAACGAGAAAAAGAGCAAATTTCATATTCAAGTAAAGCAACATACAAATGAGCGGATTTTACATATATGTTGAAGACTTACACTACAATGAGGTAATTTTATTCATGAAAGCGAAGAAAATTAAAAGGTGAGAATTTTTGAAGTTTATGATTTCAAGACGATACAAGTTGTGAAGAATCAAGCGGAAAAATACTTCTTCCACGGCCATGGTTTATTTTGTATTTAATTTCTCTTGTTTTCAAAAAAAAAAAAAAAAAAAAAAAAAAAAAAAAAAAAAAAAAAAAAAAAAACAGAAAAACAAGAGACATATTTGTTTTGTGAATGAGCCGTGGGGAAGGAAAATTTATAAGAAAGTTTCAAGCGACAAGGATTTCAAGGTAAAGAGTTAAAAATTGTCAAGGATTTATGAAATTCAAGGGTTTATCATCAATAGTTGAAACCGAAGACCATGAAGATCAAGATAAGGAGCGGAAGACGTTTCTATTGGATGCCGTGAGAGTGGTGTTATCATAATTGGCAATCGGATGTGAAGGTGAGTAAGTAATCTCACCCTCGATAATATGGTTGATTTCCTTTCTTAGAGATCGTCAGAAAAATGGTTTTTCAAAATATTAAAAGATGTGGGTTTTTCAAAATATTTCGGAAGTTGTCCTTCCCACCATTCAACGTGTTGCAGGAATTCTCTCTTCATTCCTACCGCACACATGTGAGAACCATAAAAAGCCGTCTTTTTGAGTGCAATTATCATAAAATCTTATTTGGTGAGGCAGAAGTCGAGGCGAAATGCTTATTGATCGTTTCTCAAACATGCATTCTCTCATTATGGTGTGGTTATTTCTCACTCAATATTTAAGAACGAGAATATGTTCTTTAGTATTTCTAACTTCTTATTACTAGCATGCAGAAACTCTATGTCCTCATAGCTCTTTGGATGCTTGTGACGCTAGAACGCTTTGAAGTTGTGAGTTTTTAGTTTGATTTGCTCGAGGACTAGCAAAGTCTAAGTGTGGGGGAATTTGATAGGTGTAGAATACACCGTATTTACTATCTAGTAGTTTATGCTTTCTTTGCTATTTTTCTTGTAAATTATGTATTTTATGCTTGTTTTGAGTTTTGTAGCTACTTTGGAGTCACACGGAGGGAAAGGAGAAGAAATCACCCTATTTGAGCCAAAAGGGTAAAATTGTCATTTCACCAAGGAGGGAATACTATAGGGAGCCCAGCCAAGGTTAAGGGGAGGTCAAAGAGGTGTCCCTTATCCAAAAGAAGTGAGTGAGAATAGCACTTGGGGTGTACTTGGTGGGTGTGTGAATCCACCCATACCCCGAACCGGACCCATACCCGACCCGGATCCGTGTAATTTAAAACCTAGACTTGAAATCGAGAAAACCATCTCTCTCAATCATTCATTCACCTGAGAAACACAGAGAGAGGCTGCTGGCTGAAATCGAGAGTTGTTGAAACCAGAAATTGAGAGTGAAAACCAGAAGAAATCGGTGAGTAATTCCTGGTGTTGTTGTTGGCCTTTGATGTTGGAGAGAAGAAAGCTAAAAGCAAAGGTCTGCGATATTGAAACCGAGAGATGAAAAGGGGATCTGTGATTGTGTGGAGAACGAGTCGCTAATGATGATTCCAGGGAAGAAAAGGGGTTCGATGGTGGTGGTTCAGATCGATGGGTGAAGCTGAAGATGGTGGTATGATGTTGTTAATGGCTAGATTTCGAAGTGTGGAAGGAGATGATAGATGGGTTTCTCGATATGATGAAACCAATGGTTGAGAAGGAGCTGTTACTGGTGGATTTCAAGGAATTGAAGAGTAGAAGAGTGAGCGGCAAGTGAGGCTGAAATAGAACAAGGGTTTCACTTCTGGTGGCTTGAACTGACTCAGGGAGGCTGTTCCTGTGAGTTAATGGGTATGTGGGTTTAAGTTTTGAGCTGATACAGATGGATATTGCAACCAGGATTGAGATGAAGAACAGCTCAGAAGAGGAAGATGAATGCAGCTCAGGTGGTGTTAAGATGCTGACATTGGAGCTGGTGGTTCTTTGGCGAGGAGATGATGAAATTGGAGCTGAAACAATGGATTTGGGTTCAATGCTGGGGTCAGGTGCAAGTTGAGTGTGGCATTGCAGGATTGAAGCTGTAGTTTGTGACTGGTGTAGAGTGACAGGAAAGGTGGCTTTTGTGTAGAAGATTATTGAGCTCTGGTGCAATGCAGGTGCAAGCGCAGTAGTTGGGTTGTTGGGTACTTGGCCTTGTAGAGAGCGAGATCTTTGGGGGAGAGAGTGCAAGAATGCTGCAGCTTGGAATGATTTACAGGGCCTATGCATGTGATAGAATTGCAGGTGGCCTAAGGAACTAATGCTGCTTGAATTGGAGGTTTGGCACTAATAATATGCATATGAGGTGGAGTTTGTAAACACCAGCTGAGTTGGGACTGTGTTGCAGAATGGAAAATTGCAAGTGAAAGAACCAGGGCCTGTGAATGAGCTGGAACTGAGGTGGAGGAAATGATATTGAGGAGTCTGAGGTTACAAGGGCCATCTTGGCTGGACTGGCAGCGAGCTGTATTGCAGGGATGGAAGCCCAGGTTACAGGCAATTGCAGAATAAGCTACAGCTGAGTTGAATTGCAGTAACAGGTTAAGCAAGTTTGATACTGGCAGAGTTGTAGGTTTAGTGCTGTGTGCTTGCCAGGAAAGGGAGTGAATAAATGTGTGCCGGATGAGGTGTTGTGCAGCTACAGGGGAATAATGGACAGGCCATCATGGCTGGCAATGCGCTATGATGCACAAGGATGGTGCTTGCAACAAGTATGGCACGGCAAGTGGCCTGGTTCTGATCGACTCGGGTCAACCGACTTAGTTGACTCCGAGTTGACTCGATGACTCAGCCCGACTAAGACCGAGTCGGAGACGGTGACTCATTGGTGACTCTTTTCTACCTTGATTTGTTGACTAACGGTTGGTGACGGTTGACTAGTTTGACCGTTAGTCCTAACGGAGGACCGGACGGAATATTCCGTCGAATATTCTCTCGACGGAGAAATTTCCAGGTGACCGCATGACGTTTCGGCCAAATTCCGGCCATAATCCCGGTTTTCCGGCGAGCAAAATTCCGAATTTTCTATGGACCTCTCTCATGGGTGTGAAGACTTGGGCTAGGAATTGGATGGAGAATTGGACTCAAATTTGGAAAGAGAAGGTGGAAGAGTTGAGAAAAGCTTGGATTTGGAAATTGAATTGCAAAAGGAAAAGGATTCTAATCCTTGGGAGATTTGGAGAATATTGAAGCCTATAAATAGAGAAGTTTTCTACAACTTCTAGACACATCTCTACACACACAATTCTTTTCTTTTCTTATTCTTTGTGTGAACTCTTTTAACATGAGTAGTTCATTTTATTGATTGAGGATGAATTCCTAGAACATAACTTGATTCATTGTTTCGTAACGAAGAAGGATTCCTTGATCTTCTCTCTCTTATTGCTTTCATCTTTCAACTTTCGATTTTAATTGCTTTGTTTATTTTTATTTTGCTTTTTACACCCCTCTTTCGTGACAACTTTTACAACTAGAATCTCGTGCTCCTCGTGGGATCGACCTTGACTACCCTATATTACTTGTTAATTAGGTAGTAAAGTATTAATTAATTTGTTGTGGTTACGACACGCATCAGATAGCAACATGGCCGCACATGCCATTGGCACATGCCAATACGTGCCGCAAGCCATATTTCAAGTCGCTATACCATTGGCACACGCCAAATATAGCGCCCTAGGCTTGCAAGACTTGCAACTAGGTCAACATGGCCGCACATGCCATTGGCACATGCCAACACGTGCCGCAAGCCATATTCCAAGTCGCTATGCCATTGGCACACGCCAAATATAGAGCCCTAGGCTTGCAAGACTTGCAACTAGGTCAACATGGCCGCACATGCCATTGGCACATGCCAATACGTGCCGCAAGCCATATTCCAAGTCGCTATGCCATTGGCACACGCCAAATATAGCGCCCTAGGCTTGCAAGACTTGCAACTAGGTCAACATGGCCGTACGTGCCATTGGCACATGCCAAACACACACGCTGGTAGCCTAACTTGCAAACCGTGCAACCTACCACCAAGGCATTCCGCACATGCCATTGGCACATGCCAAACACACACGCTGGTAGCCTAACTTGCAAACCATGCAACCTACCACCAAGGCATTTCGCACATGCCATTGGCACATGCCACACGCGCAAGATAAAGCACCACTTGCACTCAAGGCGCAACCAACGAGATATCAACACAAAGCTGGGGATGCTTCTTTAGGGTTTTGGTTTGGCGGTCATGACATGCAGCGTACACTACGCTCACATTAAGAAAGCGTGAATAGGAATAAAGCGGTCAAATAAAAGAGGAAATAATGGTGAAAACGTTTTCACCCATTAAACCATGCGGTTACCACCTCCTCCCATTATTTCACCCTTTACTCTCTTCCTTCATGAGGCCGGGTACGTTTCAATCTCGACTTGTATAAATAGGTCTTACCTATTTCCACCAGACAACAAGTCTCAGTCAGGAGAAATATACTACACTTACACTCTCAGAAAGGCAACTTTGTAAGCTCTCCAAAAAGCTTTCATCTCTTGCAAGCTTCCTAAGCTTTCACTTTCTGATACAAGTCGAGATACTACTCTCCTCAACACCTTTCTTTGCTTCCCTCCCCAAATCAACCCTTCTCCTCCACTTTGTGACCAAGTAAGTCCTGGAACGGCCATTTCTTGGTTTTAGGCCGGACTTGTACAGATTGATCTCTCGAATCTATAAAGTGCTCACGTGCAGCACATTTGTTTAGGGTTTGAACCAGTTTCTCACTCATCTACCGAATTTACCGAAATCGGCAGAAACGATTTTTACCCATAAACAGTAGGATATAAGCATTGTTGTGGAAATACATATATGTATACGTCCTTATTCCTTGAACCAAAGTTTGCGAACTTCGTTGATCAAGAGAAACGGAATGTGGCGTGAGCCAAGTCCGCGAACAGGTGGAAGTTCTCGACCCGAGAATTTCTGTTGGAGTTTGTGAACTCCTTCCGTGAGCTTAAGTCCGCGAACTTGAGTAGGTTATATCTAAAACCGGTTGTTCTTGAACTAATGTTTATATAAACTAAGGAATGCTTTCGCAAACCGTGGCTATAAAGTTCATGAACCGATTCGAGTGAATCAAACCATTTTTGCTTCAATTATGTCTTGTGTAGTTACATAAGATCTAATCAATTGAACAACTCTCTAAATAGTTCACTTGAGTCATTTGAACTAGTTATGGTGAAGAAGAATATGGTTGATATGAGAGTGATCATTTGGCTAACAATTTGGTTAACTATTGTTGAACCAACAAATGTTAATATTTGGGAATGGTTACATAAACCCAAAAATGGACATTTCATTAATTGTGTATAACAAGATAAAGTTTCGATCCAACGGTTGACAAATATTAGCTTGAATCTAATCAGGTTTTCATCTAACAGTGAATATTGAATGGTTTGTTACCAAGCTAACATTGATTGCAAACCCTGATTTGAAAGACTATATAAGGAAGAACTCTAGCAACTGGGAAACCTAATCCCCACACGTTACGTGTGATACTAGTTGCATAAGCTAGAGTCGTTTCTCCTTTAACCTTGGGCTTTCTTCTCTAAACCAGGTTAACGACTTAAAGACTTCATTGGGATTATGAAGCCAAACCGATACTACTTTCTTGTAGTTGTGTGATATGATCTTCTTTGTTTATCGTATGAGTACAATTAGAATAATTGGCTTGAGATTTATATCTCCGATAGGCAAGATAGAAAAGAAATCACAAACACTTCGTCTCATCGTTTGTGATTCCGCAATATCTTTTTCGCCGCGTCGATTAAGATTATTGTGAGGTGATTGATAATACTAGGTTGTTCTTTGGGAATATAAGTCCGGGTTATCAATTGGTTCATGTTCACCTTGATTTATCAAAAGACGGAACAAAAACTCGTAGGTATATTCGTGGGAGACGGATTTATCTATTACCATAGACTTTTCTATGTGATACATATTTTTTTATTAAAGTCTTCGACTTTGGGTCGTAGCAACTCTTAGTTGTGGGTGAGATCAGCTAAGGGAATCAAGTACGTAGCATCCTGCTGGGATCAGAGTCATATGAGCATAACTGTACCTTGAATCAGTGTGAGATTGATTGGGGTTCAACTACAGTCCAGATCGAAGTTAATTTGGAGTAGGATAGTGTCTCGTAGCGGCTTAATACGGTGTGTGTTCAATGCGGACTAGGTCCCGGGTTTTTATGCATTTGCGGTTTTCTCGTTAACAAAATTCAGTGTGTGTGTTATTTCTATTCCGCATTATATTTGTTTATATAATTGAAATATCACAGGTTGTGCGTTGTTCGATCAATTAGAATATCCGACCTTTTGGTTGTTGATTTAAATTGATTGACACTTGGATATTGGTCTTTGGTACCATCCAAGTTATCTCTCTTTGATAAAGACTCGCAGATTTCTATTTGCTTGAGTATATATCAAATCGAGAGATTGAGATATAAACTCTTTGATATACTTTTTGTCTAGATTGAGTCTAACTGTCTAGTTGATTCTCTAGAAAGTATATTGGAGTTTGTCCATACAGATTGCTAAGCGAAATATTGGGTGTGGTTGTTATACCCCCGCTTTTTCAAAAATTATGTGAAGTGTGATTCTGTGACAATCAATTGCTTCGTCGAAAGGTATCATGGTGAAACTGATACCATGCACTTCCCGTTTGGGGAGATGACCTTGATCCCGGATGATGCTCAGAACATTCTAGGATTGAATGTTATCGGTAAATCAATTGCAGAATGAGATAACTGACCGGACTTAGAATGGTCGACGTTGCACGCCCTGACTAACAAGTTGTTCGGTTGGGACTACAAAACTTCTGTGGAAAGCTTCTATGTTTCTAAGTCTAGCAGGAGAAAGACAATCAAGCTGACGCTGCTTAAGGAGAAGTTTGAAGAAACACAGGAAAGAAGTGGAAAGGATGGATGGGACCCTGCACAGATTCGTTATACAGCCGCTGCATACCTGTTATTCATCTTGGGAACTAAGGTATTCCCTGACACTAGTGGCAAAAGGGTTATTGCAAACCTCTTTCAATACTTGGATCCGTTGGAATATGTCTATAACTATTCTGGGGGCACCGTGGTAATGGCACATTTGATGGAGGAGATGAGAAGGGCCTCTAGGGCTGTTACTAACCAATTTATTGGAAATTTCACTCTTCTCCAGGTAATTTTGTTTTTAAACTGATGTTCTTATTATATTGTTTCTTATATTATTATGAACTTAGAAACAAAATTTACTGCTTCTTATATGTATTATTCCACATTGGTATATGTGTGGGCTTATGAACACTTCCCAACCTTGTTCAAGGACTACCCCTTCTTGAAGAACATAGACCTTCCCGAACCCGAGGCGCCTAGATCTAAGAGATACAAGTTCAACAATATTCCGAATCCCGGTAACAATCATCGACTGATAGATATGAGATTGGCTCTAGAAGCGGTTACTACCAACGACGACGTTGTGTTCTACCCTTACAAGGAGATTAGATAAAACCACCAAATTGTGAGGTTTAATAACGTTGCATTCTACAATGGACCGTTGTTCCACCCAAAGGGATACATTATGGCTGATCCTCGACGTGTGATGCGGCAACTTGGATATAAGCAATTACCTTGTTTCATGACATCCTCTACTTTAAGGTATGCTCTTTACTTGGGTGAGTGCATTACAAGTCCCTCAAAGATGAGGGTAGTGTATGATCCAGTTTTAGAACCAACATATTGGAGGGATATGGAACCAAGTCATTTGGTAGATATATGTAATTGGGAGCTTGTGAACAACGGTGATGAAGCCGATCCCGCCTACCTTCATGATTACCTGGAATGGTCCCATCCTTTAGTCGTGCGCCCGGACGACGTCCAAGTTCCACCCCAGAAAAACCCTACTGTTTCAACTCCTACAGAGGCGCCACCTACAGTGGCCAAACTTAATAAGACAATTGCATTAGCATATATATACTCATTATGTGTTGGATGTATGAAACTAGCGGCGTCGGCTTGCCAAGATGAAGAAGATGTTTGGTTGCAAGTACGAGGAAGGACAGGTGCTATCCCTTGTTGAACAAATAAAGGAAGTCGAGGAAATGCTCGATAAAATTGAAGACCCAAGTGCAAAAGATTTGTTCGGGAAAACAAGGAAGGTGGCGGTCCACAATAAGCAAAAGACCAAGTGATTAACTCTTTAGTTGTGTTTCTTTATTTCGATTGTGGTTGTTACGTTTTAAACAATTTCGAACTTGTTTTTGGATCAACTCTTTAGTTGTTTGGTTTACTTTTGGTCTATGATACATGGATTAAGAACATTTAAGCCCAATTTAGTTGTTTGGTTTATGTTGATCATGTTTAGATTTCTAGTAAAAAAATTTTTGGTAAGTTTTATTCACACCAATGCGCCGGCACAGACGTGTTTAGATCGAACAGAGCCGGACCTGGTGCCGACATACATTTGTGATTAAAATTCCATGCCGGAACCTATTCCGGCATTGAAATATTTTTCTAAAAACATGCCAGAAAGTAGTGATGACAGGGTTCAAGTTCCTGTATAGAATATGAACTGTGCCGGCATAGCAATATTTTTAAACTTCCATGCCAGAAATCTGATTTTCTAAAGCATGAATGGTTTTGCAGAAAACCGGCATGGTAAATAAGATATATTTCCATGCCGGCACTCTGCAAACCCTCCAGAAACGTACAAGATAATCTAGATCCATTACGAATGCTCTATTACATTAAAACATACTAGATAATCTATTACATTAGATTTGAAACTTTAAATTAAAACATACTAAAAGACACGAAACTTTAATTTAAAACATACTACAAAACATGGAATGGAGTAATTTTGGTTAAAGATGATCTCATAATCTATTCCCATCCCTTTTCAACAATTGCGGAACCTTTGAGACTTTCGCAAATATCTTCGAAGACATCGTCTGGAATCTCGGTGTCAAGGACCATCTTCATTGGTTCATCTTCTCTTTCAACATATTCCTTTCCCTTCATATAACACCCATCATACCCATCACACCCATCAACAGCTTTATCAAACCATTGAAACTCTTCGCACTTTGGGTGATTCAAACACCATAGAAACATTCTTCCATTTTCAGCATCATCAGTTTTTTCAATCCAAAACCGGCGTGTCCCATCACATTTTCTACACTTCGAATAAATAAATGGACAGTCCATGGCTAGATGAGAAGGTGACTTGCAAATTTGACATTTGCAATGATGACTCTGTAAGAGAAGATTATATTAGTGATACGTCATATAAGAGAACATTTTAACTATCCAATCCATCGTTAGTAATGTTGAATCTACTTACTTTGCAAGTAGAGCTTGCTGGTGGTTTGCAAATAGAGCTTGTTGATGAATCTCCCATCGCTTGTGAAGCTTGAACCGTGCTTGCTTGATCTATTTTTGGAGGCTTGCTTTCTTGATAGAAGGAATTTTGTTATTTGGTGGGTGCTTTGTGTACATTTTTACCAAGGAATGAGGGGGTCTTATTTTTCAAAAAACTAGTCGTTTTTTTTTTTTAAATTCACAGGTACCGGCATAGTCGAAGAAACACAATCAATGCCGGTAGTCTATGCCGGCGTTATACGCTGTTGTTAAAATGACGCCGGTACTATCTGCAGATTTGACCCAGTCTTTGTATTATAAAATTAGTTACCGACATCGACGTTTAAAGGTAACTTCAATGCCGACACATGTGATTTCAAAAAAAAACTATTCGTCGAGGTTTTTCTCTATATAAAGAGAGCTAATACTTGGACCCAATTGCCCAAAACTCGTTTGTTCTTTACTATATCCTTGAGCTCTAAACTTATGAAAACCTAAACCCTAGAAGATTCATCTATAGATAGCTTAATATAGAACCTACTCCCATATACAACAAATGACATCCTCTGACTCCGAGGAAGATTTAGCAATCACCAAATCATGGTACTCCGAAACTCGTCCTTCAACTATAGATAACAGTTCGCGGGGATTCTATGTGGTTGAAGATTTTTAACAAATTTACTCACGATTATGGCTGAACTTACTGTACCCGGACTACAAAAGATCCTTATGTTGTTGGTACGTACTTCTTGTTCATTTCCTATTCTTTCAATCTATATCTATGAACTTATATAAGTCTACACATACTAAGTACATGTTTAAAAATATGACAACAGTGTCAGCGAATATGAAGTTTGTCAAAGTTCTTTAAGAAAAAAGAACAAGAAAGGAGAGGTGTTGACCAAGAAAGAAATGAAGAAAGTCGATCAAAAGATAGACAAAATAAAAGATCCATAGGCAAAAGACTTGTGGGGTGAAAGGAAGAAGAGGGTACACAAGAAGCCAAGGGCCGAGTGATCGTGTGTTTCTTCAATAGTATTAGTTTGGTCTTGAACAATATAGTGTTGGTTTATGTTTGTTTGTGTGTCTTGAACAATGTGTTTGTTTGTGTGTCTTGCTAAACTCTTTGCTTAATTTGGTTTATGTTTGATTTGTTTTCGGTTTGGAACCTCATAACTTTGGAGTTTGTTCTTTTATACAATCTAGTGTTGTTATTTGATTTATTATGTTGATAAACTAGTGTCAAATTACCTTTTTTACAGAGTTTGAATGTGCCAAGACTTAAAAAATTTCTAAGTTTTACTTAAGTTTCTAAGGCCACAAACAGTACCGGCATGGTCGAAAAGAGTCAAATCAATGCCGGCACCCTGAATTTTCCAAAAACACAAAAATTACAGAATTTCGACATTGAAGGGTTTTTTGGATACCATGACGGTAGTCTATAATTTCCAGGTGCAACATATTTTTTTCAGAAGACCGGCACTGTTTGTAGTTTATTTTCAATACCGGCACATTTACTGATTTCTCTGGATGTTTTTTTGAATTCCCGGCACCGTTTTAAAAGTTAAGTTCAACGCCGGCACAACCGTTCCGGCGTTGTAATGATGAAACATAAAAATGCCGGCATAGGCATCAAAATATGATTTAATGTTTACAATTCACACTTCAAAAAAAAAAAAAATGTTGCATATTAGTGAACCACATATATCCAAATTACTCATCATCGCTTCCACACGTATGAAGTTGCATCTTCTCCTCTTGGAGAGGTTTTTTTGATAAGGCCAACGCATCCCAAAATTGGTGATTCTCCTCATACAATGCCATCCACCCCTTCCAGATATTGGGATCTAGATCCTTGTTTTTAATCATCCCACAAACATGTGGCAATAGACAATTTTCTTTGAGTTTTAGAATAACGAAATGATTACCGTTCACGAACGCCAAAACAATTCTTCTCTTCTTAAGGGATCCTTCGCATTTTTGCCACTTTGGTGTAAATGTTATTTCTACGGTGGGGGTAAAATAATGAACAACACATCTAAATGTATCCACTAGATGCCCACAAAGTGGCATTCTCATCCAATATTGAGAAGGAAGAAACTTCATCTCTTGCTCGAGCCCTAATACTTGAGCATACATATTATCGACCCCTCGCCTTCACCAACCAATTGCTCATAAAAGTTCCTCTTTTTCACAAGTTGTTCGTCCATCCTCATTATATCATATCGGCATGGTGTCATCCCTCTACTAACCGCCGTCTCAAAGATACCTAATTGTTCGGTCACGTCATGATAGCCACAATTTCCATCTCCATCGACATCATCCGTATATACAATATACTCGCGAATAACCTCAGGAAGTTGTTGTACATAAAACTCTATTTTGGTATGGTAATGTCTATAAGTCTTACCTGTTTTGGAATCCTTAAACATCTGAATATTACCAAGTTTTAGCTTAATTATATCCAATCCATCCTCTGCAATCTCTACACTTCCAACGTCTTCAGTATGTGATGGGAGTCCGTACTACCTTGGCCTACCCCTTCGCTTTGGAACCAAAACTACATCAACTTTGATCGTGCCTACGGAGTTGTCACCGTGGTGTTGTTTTTGGGTAGATATGGGTCGCTTACCTTTTCTATCACTTAGGTGGGGCTAGCTTCAGATTTTTCAACTTCATGTTCTTGACTTGATATAGGTTCCTTATTCGGCCTTCCCTTTTTGTTTGGCACCGCCGCCTCATCACCTTGTTGTTCTTTGTCACTTATTGTTGGTACCTTTTGCGGCCTACCCGTTTTCTTTGGAACCTCCGCTAGATCGACTATGGGTGTTGCTTCAGAATACTCACCTTGTTGTTCTTGGTAGCTCAATGTTGGTACCTTTGGCGGCCTACCCCTTTTCTTTGGAACCTCCGCTACATCGACTATGTGTGTGGCTTCGTAATGCTTACCTTGTTGTTCTTGGTAGGTTGATGTTGGTACCTTTGGCGGCCTACCCCTTTTCTTTGGAACCTCCGATCCATCGGATTTTGTTGTGGATACGAAATCCGTCTTTTTTTATTGGCTTGATAGCGGTTCCTTCCTCGGCCTACCGCTTTTGTTTAGAACCGACGCTTCCTCGAATCTTGCTTCCGAAATATCACATGAGGTTAGATCTCGTTTCTTACTTGCCGCGAGTTCTTCTTCACGTTGAGACATTTCTTTCAATTCTTTCCTTTGTTTTCTCCTTGCCGTTTTAGTTTGTGGTCTACCGTGTAATTAGACTTAGTTGGCTCAGCAAGGCTTGCCGACTAACCGAGTTTCCACGTGAGTAAGCTTCGAAGAATTCCTTTGCTTCGTTCGTATCCCATGGTGATTGTCCGGGATCTTCCCGGGGGGTGAAAGATAAGTGCTTCCAAAACAGATCAATAACCTCAATAGGTATCACTTCTACATACTTCACAAGCATATGACGACACGGAAGCCCCAATGAAGACATGTCGGGACAAATACACACATCACCCGATTTGCCGTAGTTTATCTCCATTTGCATTTCTCTCATCATATGTTTTATTTCCCAATGAGAGACGTTGAACTCTATTCCTTGGAGCAACTTACCATATTTAAGAAATGGAGTCATCCTTTCCATTGAGCTTTTCTCAAAAGCCTTCTTGATCCTATCGATATCACTCTTAAAGTATTGCTCCATTGCCTCGGTGACCGTAACAACATTTCCTTGGCTGGACCGGATGAGATCTTTAAATCTCCCATGAGCGGAATCCACTACACTAGTTGCTTCATTCTTGTAGTGTCTATACCGGTTTGTCCATGCACGCACAAATTTTTCCTTGAACTTATCCAATCATTGAGTCCTATAATACCAGATGGCAGTCGGATAAACTTCGTTCCAATCGGAAATAAACTTGTCCAATATCTTTTCATACATATCCTCGGTAAGAGATCAATAAACTTTCTCCCAATCTCTTAGAAATTCCAACTACTTTTTATGATTTTCCGCATGTTCTTTGTCCACTCGCTCTTTTATTTTGCCTCTCTCATCTTCTTCTTCTTCGGGTGATAGTTTGTTCTTGAGAACATCTACCTCTAGTTGAACAATCATTCTATTCTTAATATCCGCCTTAGTGGGTTCAAACAATGCATGGCAATTTATTATGATATTTTGACGTATATGATATGTACATAGGAAATTTTGTGCTTCCGGGAAGACGTCGGATATTGCTTTCATTAATGCGTCATCTTGATCAGTTATGATGACCCTCGGAAGTTGATTTTCCCGGAAGAATAATTTCAGTTTTCATAATGCCCAATGATAATTATAGTCCCTCTCGTTTTCCATTAAACACCAAGCCAATGCGAATGATACCTTGTCCGATGTTTGCCCCACGATGTTGAACAATGGCATATTATATTTGTTTGTCTTGTAGGTGCAATCCATCAAAAGAACACCACAACATGTATTAGCCAACTGTGAAAGCAAAGGATGCGAAATAAATATTTGAAGGGGCTTGTTGTCCGGCCCTCTTTTAATGATACGCGTGTAGTTGTGATCCCAAACTATCTTCTCAAATTCTTGCATAACGGTCCTCCCTTCCCATTCCACCCTTCTAATACTTGCTTGTGCGCTATAAATTTTACTTAGAGAAGACACCTTCGTCTCATCCTTTACCTTGAAGCCTCTGAGAAGGTGTGATGTTTAATTTTTTTCACATGCCGGTATTAAGTTTTTGAAGGGACTGCTTCATGTATGTTTTTCATGCAAAGGTCTTAGGCATGGTAACCTTTGAATAAAACCATGTCGGTAGAATATTCCGTAGGATATTCCTTGGTAGGTAAAAAGTAACTTTTGTACCGGCATGGTTTTTTGGTTGAATATTATGCCGGATTGATATTCAAAATGGGGGATATCGGGGTGCCGGCAAGGCCGTAGTATGAATACCATGCCGGTATGGGGACTACCGACACTGTATTCATACCACTACCATGCCGGCACCGAGGTTTTTCAGCTGAAAAAATGGCGGGTTTAAAAAAATAATCGAATTTTCAACCTCCTAGCAGCTTTACCTGTGTATTGGGGATGCTTGTATGTTGTGCAAGTTTACTTTCTTGTGTAGGTTTTTCAACAAACTCTTCATGCTCGTAAAAATAATCATTCAAGGGTGTTGGGTCAACAAAGAGTTGCAATTGTGAGTTGTTGTCATTAGCTGAAGATTCAAGATATGCTCATTGTTATAGTTGAGCTAAAGATTCAGCAGCAGCAATTCTCTCTTCACAATCATCCTCCATTTTCACCAAAAAAGTTCCCTCCCAAATATTTTTTCCCCTCCTTCTACTCTCACCTCACTCACCCAAATACAAATAAAAACACACACTTATCTTTTATCAAATAATCTTAAGTTTTTTGCTAATTATAATTATACACTAAACTTGATTAGTGAGGGGTAAATTAGGTATTAAGTAAAGTACTTAGATAAGGGGTGACCCTGATTTGATATTTGGATCCATTTTTTGTCATTTTCCTTTATCCCCGAATTAATTTCCATATCCCCCAATCGTGGGTTCTTTTTAAAGTCACATATTTCCTTGTTGCTGGATCACCTGTCCACAAGAAGTTTCTTATTAATTTCTCACATTCTTTAAGAACTCTCTTTGGCCATCTCAGTAAATCGACATGTTGTACACTGGAATGCTGCACAAAACTTGCTTTACCAGTACAAGTCTTTCTTGAAAAGATAGTATTTTTCCTTTCGATCCTGCTAGATTTTCCAGCATCATCTCCTCATAATTCCATACATGATGAGTTTTAATAAAACCAGGGATGGGTATCACACCCAGATATTTATCTGGGAAAGTTGGATAGAGGCATATTACATTCTTATGCTATTTGTGTCTTCCTCACATATATCATTTTTACCTCCTATGAGTTTTTCCAAGCTAATGTTCTGGCCTGATGAATTATAATAGTTTTTGAGGAGTTGCATTAACTTCCTCACATTTCTTTTATCACCATTGCAGAAAATGAATATATCATCTGCAAAAAAATATGTGAAGCAGTTCGTAGTTCAGTATTGTCGGAACGTAAGGTCCATTATCGGTTTACTATGATGCATGATGCTATGGACTCGACCTTCCATCGGTACATGCCATTTTAAGTCTCTTAATTTGAGAAATATATCCAGTATCCATTAGTAAAATTATCCAATTCGCTAAACTCCGAACATTATTGCGGCGTGCGATTTCGTTTTTAAGTTGTTTCAGGTTAGATCCCAGATCTCATTTTTCTATTGCGTTGTCCCATTACTTTTTAAGACATTTTTTATTCGTATTTTTTACTAGAATGAAATTTCTAGTCATGAATACTATACACCTCCCTCTGAGCTGTTTGCCTGAACAGAACTTCAAAAAGGGAGAAATTCTCGCGTTTACTATTCTCGATCGGAAATTCTAAAAGTAACATTTGGGAATTGGGACTTTTAGCAACTATTTTATATCTTTTTGTCCTCGAAAATAGACTTTTAGCAATTGTTTTGGTCAAACGAGGCCGTTGACTATTAATATTCTAGTTGATCTGACCAAGCACGCGAGTGCACTCATATTGGACACTCGAAAAACGTTCCATTTACCGTTGGCTAAATAGTATCGGGTGTTGTTGACCATAAACATGAGTCCAGTTGACTGGTCAATATTTTTAACGCACTAGTAGTGCACTCCAAAAAATGTTCCCAGTGCATTCATGTTGCAGTTGTGTACAGGGACATGGGCGTCATTTTCTTTGGTCATATTTTACCCTTTTGGTTATGTACGTTGTTTTTGGAATTCAGCGGTATGTTGACCATATACGCGAAATTTGACGATTTTTAGTCCTTTTTCGGCAAAAATCTCCCACCCACTGCAGATGAAATTTCCAGACATTTTTTTATTCGTATTATTAAGTTGGATAACTGGATTATTTTACAAAACCAAAATAATCCAACTTATAAATTATAGTTTTGCTGATTAAAAAAATAAAAAAATGTAAAGCAATAACCCAAAATCGACTTCCTTGTATGCTCAATCCCAAGTCACATATATCATTGAGTCCAAAAGTCCAGACTCCGCGAACGTTTGCTTGCTTTCATAGTCAATCGTCTTTGATGCCCCTGCAATGGCTTGAGTTAGTTCAAAAGGACGAGACTCTGCTTCTTCGAGCTGGGAGCTACAAAAAGACCATAAAAACTGGATTGGATCTGTTCGAAGGAAATTCCGCTGAAGCCTGCGCCCATTAGGAAAGTGAACCTCAATACGGCAGATGAGTGTTTCGGCTTCGTCCACTTTTGGCTCTTCAGGGACATCAGGATATGTAAGCTTCTTGCTTGATGAGGAAGTTACTGATTCCTCAGTCACAAATTTAGCATGATGATGTTTAGGACTTGCATCCATGAAAGGGACTAAATCCTCCAACAAGCACTCAGGTTCAATCATTCCGCTCCATGATCGCATCATATTCCTTGTGATTGGGTCCAAAACAAGGACTGCAGGAAAAGATTTCAAATTATAATAGTCACATACCTTTTGTCCTTCAGGGGTATCATCATAAACTTGCCAAAAGATGAAATTGGCGCTGATGGTCTGCGAGACGGTCTCGTTTGCCCATGTATCCAAGTTCAGCGTTTGAGAACTGAATTCTTTCTTACATTGCACATTTACTATCAACCACTTGTCTTCATCTTCAGCAGCTTGTTTTGCGTCATGCAAAGGTCCCTTGTAAATCAATTTCAGAGGTGGGCGATACATCAGTTCCAGAGGGGGTCCCTGATCATGCATCATCGAAGCAGAATTATTTGCAGAGTTATCTACCTTGGCGGCCGGCCTTCGCTCAGAATGCATGAGTTTTAGGAAACCCCTTGGATCAGAACACCGGAGGCGATTTAGGTTACCCTCGAAATCGTTAAAGCGGTTTAGGTAAGACCTTTGCTGGAAATCGTTAACGCGGTTTATGTAAGCCCTTTGCTTGAAATCGTTAGAGCCTACACCCCTTTGCTCGAAATCGTTAAAGCGGTTTTGGTATGCCCATTGCTTAAGATCATTAAACCGATTTAGGGAATTCCTTAGCTCGCTTGGGGAATCAAAATATTCCTCTTTTTCTTTTTCCATCCTTTGGTTTCTTGATACCACGGCCGTAGTGTTTGTAGTTCCATCGGACAAAGTAACTTTCTTGAATGGATCAGACACTTCTACTTCACTGTAAAACAACCAAATTGCCTGTTCAAGCTCCCAGTTCGTTGCTTGTAAATATTTTCTAGCAGTCTCGACGGACTGCCCAGCAGCAATATCGAGAAACGAAGAAATCAATGACTGTTGCTCACCAGCATTACTACTCTCCATATAATCCAACCAAACACTACTAATACTACTCTCCATCGCACAAAGAAAATCTTTTTTTTTCTCAAAGAAAACGATTCTGTACTGAGTCTAGAACTTTTGGTCTGTCTATTTATTTATAGACTTTTGCTTATGACTTGAATTCTAAATATAACTTGCATACAACTATGGAAAGTGGAACCAAACTTCGATTCGGAAGGCAACTGGCGACAGCGCAGATGTATTTGGGCTTCTGGTACCAGAAGAATACGAGGAACACGTACACTCACCGATATGCTAACTATCAGGTTCTTAATGGGCATCGAGCACCAGATAAGATTCAACCTATGTTGTAAAAGGCGCCCCGGGCGCTCGCCTAGGCGCTCTAGGCGGGCGAGGCGCTGAAGGGGCGCCTAACAAGAAAAGCGCCCAAGGCGCCAAAATAAAACTAAATTCTGTTTTTTTGTAAATCTCGGGCGCTCGCCTTGGGCGCCTTAGGCGCTCTAGGCGCTAGGCGCTGGGCTTGGCGCCTCGCCTCGCCCAGCGCCTTTTACAACATAGGATTCAACCACGGGTTAGATGCCTTTCTTGTGTTATAAACAATCGCTTGTATGTTGCTGGTGGTGCACTGGTTAAGGGAGCTATATGCCAGTTCCTTCCCATTTAATTAGCAGAAGTTTATGATCCTATCAAGAACACGTAACAAAATTGTAGTAAGAACTGTCTAACCGTTAGGTTGGTACCTTGAGTTATATAATTGGACGAGTCGGTATCTAAAAACCAAAATCATTACACTATCCTCGCTAGAGCAATTAACTTTAAAACTACTTATGTGCATACAGGTGATCCTTTGTTGCATGTATGACGCCGTGTTTGAAACTCGTAGATGGCTATGTATACAATGAAATGTATTTTGGTAGCTTGCTTCAAGTTTACAACCCTCAAATAGACGAGGTTTGAAATTCCCGATTATATGGCAGTACCATGGAGGGCACAAAGCCCAACCATAACAATCAACGGGAAGCTCTTCACAAGAGGTTGCGAGGATGGGAGCAGGTTGGACGTATAATGCAGACACTAATTAGTTTATTGAAGGAGTAACTCAACTAAATTGTTCAGGTTGGATTAGAAATGGTTTCTCCATTTTAAAATCTTACTTTGGCCGATCAAAAGCAAAAAAGAAAAAAAAAGAAAAAAAGAAATGGTCGTCTTTCTTAAAATATCTGAATATTGATTGCGGAAGTGTAAACTGATGTTTCATCATTCTTTTTGTTCTTTGGGCAATTTGGAATGGTAACTAGAAGCAGACTTATTCACAAACTGAGAAGTAAATTTTTAATAAAAATAATTGGTTTGACCTTGCCCCATTAAAGAGAGGCTCTGGCTCATAGGACTGTGTTTTATATAAAGAACATTTGCATAAACACAACAGTTTAAGACGTGATTAGCATACACTACTAACCTTCGATGTAATCGAAAAACTAAGAATTAATTATAATTTTCTCTATTGCATCTGAAGTGATAATTATGCGCATAATCTCAGTTTTATATATATATATTAATCAAAATCGTCTGTCAACTTGAATCATTTTCTTTAATAATGTACCTACTATTGGATTGGCGCAGCTAGCTGAAAACTTCTGCTAGGTGGAATTGTTCTCTAATTCACCAGCAAATTCAGTACATCCACCCATTGACATTACATAATTAATCTCCGAGGTACATATAATTGGCGGCATAAAAGAGAACTATACGAGTATATTCTTTAAGGCGGATCTCTATATTATTGCAATGGAAAGACTCACTTCATTCTGGAAATAAAAATCTTATCAGCAACAACAGGCATCTCGATTGCTCTCCCTCTCTTGAACCTGAAACAGAAGGTGGAACGAAAAGAAAGGAAAGTTGGAGTAACCGGAAGTCATGGTAATGGAACAACTGGAAGTACTTAAAGCACTTGATATAGCTAAGACACAATGGTACCATTTCACGGCCATTGTGATTGCTGGTATGGGTTTCTTCACAGATGCTTATGATCTCTTTTGCATCTCCCTTGTCACCAAACTGCTAGGTAGAATTTACTACACTGTGGAAGGAGCACCAAAACCTGGGAATTTGCCGCCAAATGTTGCTGCGGCTGTTAATGGTGTCGCTCTGGTTGGCACACTTATTGGTCAGCTCTTCTTCGGATGGCTAGGAGATCGGATGGGTAGAAAGCGTGTCTACGGTCTTACCCTGCTTATTATGATCACTTGTTCAGTAGCGTCTGGTCTCTCCTTGGGGAGCCAACCAAAAGCAGTCATGGCTACTTTATGTTTCTTCCGTTTCTGGCTTGGATTTGGAATTGGTGGTGACTACCCGCTTTCAGCAACTATCATGTGTGAGTACGCCAACAAGAAAACCCGTGGTGCTTTTATCGCTGCTGTCTTTGCAATGCAAGGAACGGGAATTCTGGCTGGAGGAATAGTTGCCATTATAGTTTCTGCAATATTTGATAAATATTCCCCTGCTCCAGCTTATGCAGTTGATGCCAAGGCATCCCTTCCACCTGAGGCTGACTACATCTGGCGTGTAATTGTGATTTTCGGTGCAATTCCAGCAGCTTTGACTTACTACTGGCGTATGAAAATGCCTGAAACTGCTCGTTACACTGTTCTTATTGAAAAAAACGCAGAAAGGGCAGCTGCCGATATGTCTAAGGTCTTAAATAAGGATATTAAAGTTGAAACAGAAATGGTAGAGAGATTAACGACAAAGCCTGGTAATTCATTCGGATTGTTTTCAAAGGAATTTCTGAAACGACATGGACTTCACTTACTTGGAACCACAAGTACTTGGTTCTTGCTAGACATAGCTTTTTACAGTCAAAACTTGTTCCAGAAGGATATTTTTACTGCAATTGGGTGGATTCCGCCATCACAAACGATGAGTGCTAGTGGAGAAGTTTACAAGATCGCCAGAGCACAGACATTAATTGCTTTATGCAGTACTGTGCCCGGGTACTGGTTTACAGTGGCTTTCATCGATGTTATCGGGAGATGGGCAATTCAAATGATGGGTTTCTTCTTCATGACTATATTCATGTTTGCTATTGCATTTCCTTACAAATACTGGAGTCAAAAGGAGAACAGAATCGGTTTTGTTATTTTGTATGCGCTGACTTTCTTTTTTGCAAACTTCGGACCCAATAGTACAACCTTCATTGTGCCAGCTGAGATATTCCCAGCTAGGTTGCGTTCGACATGTCATGGTATTTCAGCAGCTGCTGGGAAAGCGGGAGCGATTGTCGGCGCATTTGGGTTCTTATATGCTGCACAGGATCAAGATAGAACCAAGACTGCTCATGGGTATACTCCTGGTGTTGGCGTTAAGAACTCCTTGATCATGCTTGGAGTTATCAACTTCATAGGCATGATGTTTACATTCCTGATACCGGAACCAAACGGAAGATCATTGGAGGAAATATCAGGTGAGAACGACGCGTACATGGATGAAATGATTCATAAGCCCCAGCAAGGAAATAACAGGTCGATGCCTGTTTGATTTTCTTGGTTTGTCTATTTGTTTATTTTTTGGGTTTCTGACATGAAAATTTTAATGGTGATATTATTTTCAAACTTGTACTCTTTGTTTGATTTTTTAAAGGATTGATTTGTATCTGGTGTGCATAATTTTCTTGGTGTAATAATGGATCCTAGACTGCATTCAAGATTGCGGTTTGGAAAGTTGTCGAGTGTGGTTAGGTAATTCTGTTAAAGATATTAACCTTGGTCCCTTGAATTACTAGGCAACTTTGTCACATGAGCTGAAATTAACATATGTAAGTATTGTGCAAACAACTTGTCATGCATTGCGTATAAAGGAATGAAATTTTTTTATTAACTTAGCAAAACAAATTAACAGCAATAAAAATATACCGTCAAACGCTACCTGCCAGTAAATTTCACTAATAAAGCCATGGAATGACAACAAACAAGATCTTAGAAAACCAAAATAGAATTCAATCTATGTTCAATCCCAAGTAACTGAGATCATTGAGTTTGATAATCCAGACTCCTCGAATGTTCGCTTGCTTTCATAGTCAAGAGTCTTTGATGCACCTGGAATGGCTTGAGTCAAATGAAAAGGCCGCGACTCTGCTTCGTCAAGGTGGGAGTTACAGAATGACCACAACAACTGGACTGGATCTGTCAGAAGGAAATTCCGTTGAATTCTACGTCCATCAGGAAGGCGGACTCCGATTCTGCAGAGAAGTGTTTTCTCCACCTTTGGCTCTTCAGGGAGATCGGGATACGCAAGCTTCTTGCTCAAGGATGGTTCGTCAGTACTGTTACCACAAGCTGTCATGTTTTCCATTGAAGCTAGAATTGCGAGGCGTAGCTCCTCATCTTCTTCTTCGGTAGTCCCAGGAACAGTAGTTTGCTGAGAAGTTTCGGTTGGACGCTTACCACAAAATTGAGCGTGTTGATGTTTAGGACCTGCATACATGAATGGTGACAAATCCTCCAACAACTGCACAGCTTTAATCATTCCGCTCCATGATTTCACATTTTGCCCTGTGATTGGGTCCAAAACAAGGACTGCCGGAAAAGATGTCAACTTATAATAGTTACACACCTTTTGACCTTCAATGGTATTATCATAAACTTGCCAAAAGATGAAATTGGCGACAATAGTCTGAGAGACAGTTTTTTGTGCCCATGTATGCATGTTTAGCGCATAAGAGTTGTATACGTCTTTTGACTGCACATTTACAATCAACCACCTGTCTTGTGCTTCAGCGGCTTGTTTTGCCTCATGGAAAGGCCCATGATACATCAATTCAAGAGAAAGACCATTATCATAATCTTCAAAGTTATCTACTGCAAGCTCATCAGGGTGTTCCATGATCTCAGCCCTAATGTTCGCTTCTCCATTGTTATTATTCTCATGTAAAACTTCTGGACAACTCACTACTTGATGACTGAAAAACAGCTCAATTGCGTCTTCAAGATCCCAATGTGCTTCTTGTAAATATTTTATAGCAGTATGGACCGATTGCCCAACAACAATTTTAAGAAACGAAGAAATCATAGGGTCTTCATGCTCCTCAACATTGTTATTCTCCATCTCAAAAAGAAAACTTAATTCTTAATCTTCAAAAAAAACAAACAAACTAAGCACAGCAACAAAAACCCTGACCTCAAACAAAGAAATTAACTAATAAGGTTGAAAGTGTAGAGATAGAGTAATTGGCCTACGTATTTATAGGTTTTGATCGATTTCCTACCGCAACACTTGCATAGAAATAAGGAAACCAAGCCGGATTAGAATCTCCAATCCAGACTCGGTGGTCGTTAGTTGGATGCTGTTTGGCTTTCCTAATTCCATCGCATGGCCATATGAATTAGGGCAATAGGTCTTAAATCTGCCGATTTCTATTTATGGTTATGCAACATACTTGGCTTGCACAAGGGGAAAAAAAAAAATACATGTTTCCATTTTGGAATATATATTTGTATTCTTCAATGTTTTCCATTTATAACATACAAACAATTTTTTTTTTTTTTTTTTTTTGAGGGTTTTGGTAATGAGGAAATGATTCTAACAAGTGTAAATCATAATCATAAATATCTAAAAGTCGTAAATCTTCATCTAAAGGCCCATTGAACTCTAAGACGGTGTTTACGGATACGAGAAGTCTATGTGTTTCAGTGGTGAATGTTTCAAAATTTGTATATATATGATGGTTATGCCAGAATGCAGTCTGAAGCATATCATCTTTGGGGAGATGGGCTCACTTTTGAGCGTTTGTCAGAGAGTTTTTCGTCAGAGACCCGCAAACTTTTTTTTTTTTTTCATATTCTCCGAGCATAATTGATAAAGTACGAGAGATTGGAAGCCATGAAGGCAGGACAAAGTATAATTTGGACCAGAAAATTCTTTTAATTTAGTTAGGTTATTAATTTATTGAAGAGGTAATTCAACTGAATTGTTTATGTTGGCAAAAAATTTATTGAACTTATTGTATACAGGCATAAGCTCCGCATTCTGTTAGAGTGAATTTTTTTTTTTTTGTTCTTTCACTATCAAATTTTTTGGCTTTATGTCTGCTTTAGTCCTATATGCGAATTTCACTTGCCCTAGTGCGTGTTTCAGATTGATTCATCCTTGAATGGAAAACCTTGGAAGGCTGGTAAATTTTGTTTTAGTCTTGGCCTGTCGCTATGGTCAGAACACCTTGATCTTTGCGATAAAAGGTCGTGAAATGATAGAAGCGCATCCCAGAGGACATAGCAGATTTACAGATCCCATGGAAAAGTTGAGAGAAAAGATGCAGCTTAGTAACGGGATGAGCCGCCAGATGCATAAGAAGGGCACGTATAAAGACCACCGAAAAAGGATGCAGTTTACAAAGTACGTTGTTGAGTTTTCTTAGAATTACTAGGCATCTTTGTCACATGAACTGAAATTAACATATATATGTGTTGTGCAAACAGATTAAACACCAGTAAATAACATCGATTGCTGGTATATATTCATTAACAAAAATGTCTACTGACAACAAACAGGATATTATGAAACCGAAATAAACTTTTAAGTTCAATCCCAAGTAACTGAGATCATTGAGTTTGATAATCCAGACTCCTCGAATGTTTGCTTGCTTTCGTAGTCAAGAGTATTTGATGCACCTGGGACGGCTTGAGTCAAACTAAAAGGCCGTGATTCTGCTTCGACAAGATGGGAGTTACAGAATGACCATAACAGCTGGACTGGATCTGTGCGAAGGAAATTCCGCTGAAGTCGACGTCCATCAGGAAGGCGAACCCCAATTCTGCAAAGAAGTGATTTTTCCACCTTTGGCTCTTCAGGGAGAGCAGGATATGCAAGCTTGTTGCTTGAGGAAGTTACTAGTTCGTTAGTACTGTCACTACAAGTTGGAGCTCCAGAAGCTGTCATGTTTTCCATTGAAGCTAGAATTGCTAGGAATAACTCCTCATCTTCCTCTTCGGTTGTCACAGGAACAATAGTTTTCTGAGAAGTTTCTGTTGGACGCTTACGAGAAAGTCGAGTGAGATGATGCTTAGGACCTGCATCCATGTAAGGTGCTAAATCCTCCAACAATTGCACGGCTTCGATCATTCCGGTCCAAGATTTCACGTTTTGCCCGGTGATTGGGTCCAAAACAATGACTGCAGGAAAAGATGTCAACTTATAATAATTACACACCTTCTGACCTTCAGTAACATCATCATAAACTTGCCAAAAGATGAAGTTGGCGCTGATAGTCTGAGAGACGGCTTCGTGTGCCCATGTATCCAAATTTAGCGTAAGAGAACTGAATTCTTTTTTGGACTGCACGTTTACTATCAACCACTTGTCTTCATCTTCAGCGGCTTGTTTTGCCTTATGGAAAGGTCCATCATACATCAATCCCACAGGGGGAGGATACATGGAAGCTAGGTTATCATCTAGAGAGTTATCTACTGCACTAACATCAGGTTGAACCATCCCGGCCCTAACGTTCGCCTCTCCTAGGTTAATAAGCTCATAGGATGTGTTTGGATAACGCGCTTCTTCACTGAAAAGCAGGCTAAATGCGGCTTCAAGATCCCAGTTCGTTGCTTCTAAATATTGTTTCGCAGTCTGGATTGACTGCCCAACACCAACTTCAAGAAACAAAGAAATCAAAGTGTCCTTTTCATCCGAAGAAATCTTCTCAACAACAAGATTATTCTCCAACACTTGTTCAGCAGCATAACTATCATCAGTCCCCCATTCTTGCTCATCAAAATTACTCTCTATCTCTTGCTCTGCAACGTTATTCTCCATCTCAAGCAACCACGAAACGAGAGGGTCTTCTTGCTCAGCAACATTATTCTCCATCTCAGACAACCAAGAAACAAGAGGGTTTTCTTTCTCATCAAAAGCACTCTCAAACCCTTGCTCATCAACAGCGCTCTCCATCTCAACAGCACTCTGCATGTCATCAAAATCACTCTCTTTCTCTTGCTCATCAACATTATCTTTCTCCATCTCGGAAAAGAAAACTTTTCTTCTTTCTGCTCGATCCAAAACAGAACGAAGGCCTTGCACATTATCTTTCTCCATCTTGGAAAATAAAACTTTTCTTCTTTCTTTTGCTGCTCGATCGAAAACAGAACGAAGGCGCAAAAACAACAGCCCTACCTCTAACATGGTTGATCGAAAACAGAACGAAGGCGTAAAAACAAAAGCCCTACCTCGAACAAACAAAATAATAGACAGATTGCAAGAGTAAAACCATTGGCCTCTTTATTTATAGGTTTGGATTATTGTAAGATATATATACAAATAAAATAGAAACGGAAATCAAATGGAATTAGGAAATCGATCTGTATTGGTTCGGGCTTTCCGACCTAAAACTTCTTTAAATATTTCTATATGGAATTTGTTGTTTTTTTAAAAGCAAATTCATTACTGATAAAGGAAGATTACATAGAGTTGTCCTTCTCTAGAATAGAGAGGATACATCTTGGTGGAAACTCATCCCACACTTGATTACACACATAATTTTTGGCATATTTGGCTAACTCATCAGCCCGCTTCATTACTCGACCTAGGAAAGAACACACACTTAATACTACTAACAACTTCTATTTTCCTACTAATATCCGAAAGAAGATTATAGTCTTGCCAGTTAGATTTTGCAAAATTTGAAGACATAGCTTCAATGACAGACTTGCAATCCCCTTCTATGATTATGTTTCTCCAACCCTTACTCTTAATCCACTCCACTGCTTCGAAAAGAGCTAAACCTTCTCCTTGTTCAGCATCTCTAGCTTTAGTCACCTTCACCAGGGCCTCCATAAATCTCCCTGCACAGTATCTCAAGATTAGACCAATTCCACATAACTTTGAATCTTTATTAAAAGCAGCATCAAAATTTAGTTTCCACCAATTCTCAGGTGGTTTTTCCCACTTTTTTATATCCTTTTTGAGAGGATGCCTGCAAGGTGAGTTAGTTTCAGAAGTTAAGATGTTATACTTTGTGCAGTAATTTCTAATGCTCATGATGATTTTACTAGGGTGAGTGTTTTTTCCTTCAAAGACTTGTGAGCATCTATGTTTCCATATTTGCCACATAATTACTATTGCTAAAAGGATACTATTTTCATTCTTGAAGGAAATGATGCTTTGATCTTGACTCCAAGACTTGATCCAGTCCTGCAAGTTGTTGAAGTGCTGCTGAGAGTGCATTGCTTCTGGTAAGATAGAGAACTAGATGACTTTGGCCAGGTCACAGTGAATGAGGATATGAGTGTCAGTCTCTGGGATTTGTTTGCAGAAAGGGCAAGAGTAGTCCTCCAGCTGCATATGCCTGCCTATTCTTGATCTGGTTTGAAGCATCTCCTTCATGCATCTCCACAGGAACAGGTTTAGCTTATATGGAATCTTTAAGTGCCAGATTTTCAACCAGTGTTTCTGCTCTTCTTTACTGATGCTGATATCATTATTTTCTTGAATAAAAGCTTTGTATGTAGACTGGACTGAGAAAGCACCATTTTTTGTTAGGCATAAGAGTATCTTTTGCTTCTGTTGGGATTCTTTGTTTCTTTTATCTGTTCACTTTCATTTTGATTGAAAAGTTGTTTGATTTTCTCTAAATTCCATTGCTTATTTTCTTGAAAGATTAAAGTCTGGGCAGTGTCATCATTCTCTTTGTCTTTGAGTTTGCTTGTGATGATTGTTATGCTAGATATTTCCAATCCAATTATGCTTCCATATTTTCACTTGTGATTCATTTCCAATGCTCCACCCATAATATTTCTTCACAATTTGAAGCCCCTTGTATATACTTTTCCAAATCCAGGAACCTTGCGTTGTTATTTTATCACTTAAAGGATCTTTGTTGTGGAAGTATTTTGCTCTTAAAATTCTTGCACAGAGAGAGTTCTGGTCAGTGATCATTTTCCAGGCCAGTTTTGCCAATAAAGCATCATTGAACTTCCTAGTATTTTTGAAGCCCATTCCTCCAATTATTTTTGGTTTGCAGATTAAACTCCATGCTATTGGGTTGTACCCTTTATTCTTGTCTTTCCTCCACCAATAATTCCTTTGTATTCTGTCAATGCTTTCTGTTATATTTTTTGGCATTTTGAAACAGCCCATCTGATAATTAGCCATAGTACTTAGAACAACTTGGACTTGAGTAGATCTTCCAGCTTGATCAACTATCTTCCCCTGCCATGTACTGAGTCTATTCTGGACTTTTTCTTCAATTGGTTTGAAGCTTTCTCTCTTGTTTTTTCCCAGGAATAATGGCAGTCCAAGGTATTTCTCATTCAAACCCATAGGTTTCATTTGTAGTAGGCTTGTTAAGTGTGAGCATCTTTGTGGCTTCATATGTCTGTTGAAGAAAACATTGGATTTGATGAAATTTATCATTTGGCCTAAGGCAGAGCTTTTCTTGTTGATGATATCTAGCAGGTTTCTGATATCTTTTTCTTTGCCTTTACAAAATAACAGGCAATCATCAGCAAAAAAGTAAATGATGTATTGGGATGTGCTGAGTTGGTTTGATACCTTGTATTTTCTTCATGCTTTCAGCTTTACAGAGCATTCTTGAGAAACCCTCCATGCAGAGAATAAATAGATATGGGGAGATTGGGTCTCCCTGTCTTAGTCCTCTTGATGGGATGAAAGGCTTGCAAGATGAACCATTGAGCATCACAGAAACAGAAGTAGTACCAATGCATTGTTGTATTAGTTGGCACAATTTATTGCAGAATCCCAGTTGCTTTAATATGTCTAACAGAAAATTCCATTCAATTCTGTCGAAAGCTTTCGACATATCTAGCTTGATTCCTACTTCTCCATACTTCTTCCTACTCTTTTCATATGATCAATAATTTCATGGGCTATGATGGTGTTGTCTGCGATGTTTTTATTTGGAACATAGGCTTCTTGAAAGGGGGAGACAATTTTCTGGAGTATTGGTTTGAGCATATTTGCAAGTATTTTTGGTATAATTTTGTAGTTTATGTTGCACAGACTTATAGGCCTATAATCTGAAAGGCTTTAAGGGCACTCTATTTTTGGGATGAGGGTTTGAAAGGTGTAATTGAGCTCTTTAAGGAGAAAACCATTTCTAAAAAAAAATTGCACCATGAGAATGACATCATTACCTACTACATTCCAGCATTATTGGTAGAATCCATCCTGGAAACCATCTGGTCCTGGAGAAGCCCAAGCTTTAGTTTGAAAAATTGCATTTTTTATTTCTTCCATGTTTGAGACTCTTATTAAGATGATGTTGTCTTCTTCTGTTATGCATGGGGTAATGAGTCTTAATATATCTTCATCTCTTTGTGGCTTTGTAGTAGTTGTGATGGAGCTGATATGGTTGGTGAGAATTTTCTCAATATCCTTTCTCTCTGAATGCCATATGCCCAAGTCATCTTTAAGAGAATCAATATGGTTTCTTCTCTTCCTGTAGTTTGCTTTTGAGTGAAAATACTTAGTGTTTCTACTTTCATTCTTTAAGATGTTTTACCTGGAATTCTGGTACTTCATATCTGAATCCATTTTATACCAAAATTTGAGTTCCTTGTGCAGATATTCCATGGTACTGCCACTTACTGCTTGCTGGTTAATTTGTGTCTCTTGTATCTTCTTTTCCACTTCTTTGATGTGTTATGAAACATTGCCGAAGACTTCATAGTTCCATTTTTGGATTTCTTTCTTGGTGAGATTTAACTTTGTCACCATTTGAAAAGCTGCAGAGCCTTGTTGATGCTGAGTCCAAGTTTTAGCTATCAGTTCCTTGCAAGAGTCTTGTTGGATCCAGTTTTCGTAAACTCTGAAAGGGTCTTGAAATCTCCCTCTGCTGGGTTTGTATGAAGTAGTATTGGAGAGTGGTCTGACCCAAATGCAGTAAGACTATAAACTTTGGCTGATTGAAATATGTCATGCCATTTTGAGTTGGCCATTGCTCTGTCTAGTTTAGCTTGCACCAGCTGAGTAGCTTGTCTGTGATTTCTCCATGTGTATGGGTATCCTGAGAATATGACATCTAGTAGATCAGTTTGGAGAAGCCATTCCTGGATTCTCTTGTTGATGCTTGACTGAGCTGATGTTTCACTTGAGGTCTTTTCTTGAGAGTTGATGGTGATATTTAGGTCTCCGATAATCATCCATGGTACTTGCATATTCTGACTTCTAGTTGTAATGTTTTCCCATAGAGCTTTATTCTCTTGATATCTTGGGCTTCCATAAAGACATGTAAGAAGCCACTGTACATTATGAGGCCCTGCTGTGACCAAAATCTCCACTTGATTTCTTTGGTCATCAACAATTTTCACACCCATACCATCTTTCCATAAGAGAGCAATTCCTCCGGAGAGGCCAATAGAGGACTGAGACCAATAATTAGGAAAGCCAAAATTTCTAATGAAAAAGTTAGTTTTAGTATCTTTTGATTTGGTTTCTGAGAGGAAAACTATGCCTGGATCATTTCTATGTATGCAGTTTCTTAGATGGTCTCTAATGTTTTTTTGGCCTATGCCCTGACAATTCCATGCTAGTACTTTCATCTTTTCCCAATGATAACAACAAAGGTTTGTAAAAAGATATTGAAAACAGCAGTAAAATTTCTATATGGATATGCAATTTTTTATTTTTTTTTTTATTTTTTGAAGGTAGAAACTTCTTTACTTTTTGTATAACAGTTCCGAGCGCAAAACACTAGCAATACATAGATGACAGCTGCTATGTTGGGACGATCTCCCGAAGAAATCGGCGTGAAAAAATCATTTTTTTTCCTGACACGACGCAAAAGTATCATTTTTCTTGACACGGTGTGAAAATATCATTTTTTTCTGATACGGGGTGTAAGTATCACTTTTCTAATACAGAAAATTAGCCGATGCATAAACCAAAATATGGCTGCATAATGTGTTATGCATCCTTTGTGGTGGTTCGCATAATGGATATGCATTTTTTTTTTAATACCTTCTAAGGTCCAATGGCATAGCTCAGTGGTATCCCATCAACTCCAGTAAGGAGGAAGTCAAGGTTTCGATCCCCACCGTAGAGGTTTGTATTTAAATTAGTTGTGTAGAGGGGTTTGGTGGGATTGGGTCTAGCACTGGGGCTAGTCCAACTAGCTTGATTTGGGTAGGGGTCTAGGTGCGTCTTATGCCTAGCAAAAAAAAAATTTGTCTAAAGTGTAAGTATCACTTTTCTTGAAACGAATGGTGTACATCGTTTTATTAGTTGCAACTGAAAATAAGTTGATGCATAAACCAAAATATGGCTACATAAAGTATTATGTATCCTTTGTAGTGGTTTGCATAATGAATATACATTTAATTTTCGAAAATTGTGCCTAAAATGATAAATACCTTCGAATTTCTCGTAAAAACTCTAAATTTGCTATTGTTGTTTGTACACATTGCGTAGAATTTTTTAAAACCATTACAACAAGATAAAATTTGAAAATTTTCAAGGCACATATTTTTAGATATGTTATATTAAAGTTCGGTTACCAATTATACCCCAAAAAAAATAGGATACACAAGGAATTATAGTAATTGGAACAAAAGGGAGGGACAATTTTGTCTAGTGAAAAACAACCGCCAAAAATTTGGTTACACCAAATCCAATCTTTTTGAATCAAATTGGAAAAAAAAAATCATGCTTCACATTGACACAAAGTCACCATATATAGAGTCCTCCCTCGCTTTGCTCGGTCGGCCTAACAAGTAGGGACATCTATAGTTCATACATCATATATTTTATGAGACAAAGAGCGGTGCAGCTACGATGTGGTCAGGCCACATACTTCAAGTATGTGGCCCCTCTTTAAATGCTGACACGTCATATTATAAAGTAGGAGAAAATCTAAAAACTAATTTTAGAGTTTATTGTTTTGGTTTTATAGTTTTGGTGGGAATGGAACTTAGGACCTTTGAGTCTCTAAGGACACTTGCTCATTTTCTTATGAGTGAATGAAACCCTTAGTCCCACATTGGGTATAACTAAAGAGGAGTTCCACTATTTAGGTATTCCTTTATGGATAGTTAGACAAACAATATGGGTGAAACGGGTGGGGGGCGAAAAATACTTGTTTGCACTGAGGCTTGGGTTTTGGGCTCGGGCTCGTTCTTACGCCGTGGACATAGGTCAACCAAGACTTATCTTTTTGGACAAAATTCTTTTGAAATATTTCCTTAAATATTTTAATATCAAAATAAATTTTGTATTTAATGTGGGGGGCGTATGACCTGGAGAGGATTTATATCTTTCCGTTTTTATTTGTATGTCGACATAATGTGCAGTTAATTGCGTAGCTGTTTTTCTACCGTTTTGAAAAATCTTGAATTAATGAAAATTTATTCTGGTTTTATTAAAAATTTATTTTCTCTTTAATTCGCTCTTAATGCACATTATTCTCGACTATCTCTCTTCCCACTATATAAACCATTTGGTTTCTTCATTCCAATTTGTGTCCAGAAGAAGCTACTATCCTTCTTCTATTCGTCTTTCTCCCTCTGTGTGGTTTTCACTTCTGTGACATTGTTGTTGAGTTCGTAAGAGTGGGCAAGTACTGTAGTGCTTGTAGTATTTGCAATGGGCAGTTTTATTTTGGATACGACTTCACCGCAGGGTATAGGCATCACTCATTATTGAGGCGTACCGGTGAACTATCGTGTTAAGGACACCTTGATGATCAAGTGACTCTGTCTTCAGTTTGCTGATTCCATTGAGTGTTTGTTTAAGCTTTTCAGAAATTTATTTCTAACATCATTATTTCAGTATTTTATTGTTGCAGTTCCAACACCTGCACCCTTGGTATTGACCATATTCATCTCTAGCTACAGCCGACCAAACGTTATCGTATGCCAAATCTATGAAAAACCCATCTACATTAATCTTGTAGTAACCTGGTGGTGGAGTATTCCAGCCGCCGTTACTACCCCTCTCCTCATTGACACTGCCACATATTACTTCTTCAAGATCTTCATGATTTTCTTAATAAGAGACAATCTAAATGCACTAATGTTTTTATGGCGCAATAGATAGGAATAAGAAAACTAGGGTTTGATTCTCAACAGAACGTAGAAAAGAAGAGTTCTAATCAGAAACTCAACTGAAATATTTCAATAATAATAATAGACTGCCTCTAAAAGAGTTTCAATCACCTATTTATACTAATTGGGTTTCTTGGCTAAGAATCCTAGGGTTTCTTGGCTAAGAATCCTAAATAACGATACTTTAAATCCTAGCCCTTACAATAAGAAAATCATCTAACGTATAAAAATAAATAACTTAGATAGATAAAAGAAAGGAAACTAATTATGCTCCTGCATCAATCTTCTCAGGTGAAGAAGAGTTGAGCATGGTCGGGAAAACTTTCAAATACTCTTCATGGATTCCTGGATCAATCCTCTTGAGTTCCTCTTCGCGATCCGGTACTTTCTCTATTTGGTTTGCCCAACCACTTGACGAGTACTCGATTGTATTGTATGCGTCTCCTTGAAATAGCTTGTTTAATATCCAATACATCTTCAATCACGCTGGTCCCTTTGAAAGTTCCGCCACCGACGACCTACTTCAACAGTCTCTCCATCAAATCCATCATAAGGATACAAATCAGCAACATTAAAGATTGGAATGATATGTAAATCCTCGTGCAGTTCTAGTACATAAGCATTTGAACCGATTTTCTTCAATACCTTGCAAGGTCCAAACTTTCTTGACTTGAGCTTGTGGTAGGTGCCTTTAGGAAACCGTTCTCGCCTCAAATGTACTAGAACTTGGTCTCCTTCTTCAAAATTCGAACTCGCCGATGGCGATTAGCAATCGTAGCATACGAATCATTGCTTGTTCTAATTGCAGTCCTCACTTCCTCATGAACCTTCTTGATATGCTCAGCAAAAGCTTCTCCATCATCACTCACTCGATCATTTTGTGGTAGTGGGACTAGATCAAGCACATGGTGTGGTTGAAATCCATACGCTGCTTCGAATGGGGTCTTCTTTGTGGTTCTCGTTAATCGAATTGTTATAAGCAAATTCAGCTTGGGGTATAATGGCATCCCAAGTTTTAACATGATTAACAACAAGGCATCTCAATGATTTCCCAAACTGCGATTGACAACTTCTGTTTGGCCATCTGTTTGTGGATGACAAGTGCTAGAGTATTTCAATTGAGTACCCAGTTTCTTCCACAAAGTCTTGCAAAAGTGTCCCACAAACTTGACATCTCTATCGGAAACAATAGTAGTTGGAACACCATGTAGTCTAACTACTTCACGGAAGAATAAATCAACAACATGAGTAGCATCCGATGTCTTAGAACAAGGAAGGAAATGTGCCATCTTAGAGAATCGGTCCACTACAACAAAGATAGAATCGTACCCTTTATATGTCTTTGCTAATCCCAACACAAAATCCATGCTTAAATCAACCCAAGGGAGTGCTGGAATTGGTAATGGGGTGTATAGACCAGTATTTTGCGAGTTTCCTTTACCCAACTGACAATTACAACACCTTTTCACCATCAGCCCAACATCTTTAGCCATATTTGGCCTATAATAACGATCAGATACCATTGCCAAGGTCTTGTCTCTTCCGAAGTGGCCTCCTAATCCATTACCATGCAACTCCTGGATTATATTTTCACAAAGTGAACCTTCTGGAATACACAATTGGTTACCTTTAAACAAATAGCCTTCATGAATCTTGTATGGACGAAGAATGTGCGTTGCTGAGTTGTTGAGATCAGCCACAACTTTACTGAAAAATGAATCAGTTGTATACTGGTTTTTCAATTCCTCGAAACCCGTCACCTGAGTATGCATTACTGTTAAGATCAGAGAATGCCTACTCAACGCATCGCCCACCTTGTTGGACTTGCATCGCTTTATACCTTAATGAGAATGTAAATCCCTGAAGGTAACCGCTCCACTTGGCATGTCGAGGATTCAGTTTCTTTTGAGAGTTCAAATACTTGAGTGCTTGATGATCTGTGTAAATCACAAACTCTTGGCAAGCTAGAAAATGCTCCCAATGACGAATAGCTTGCACTAAAGCATAAAACTCCAAGTCATATGTCGAGTAACGACGTTTAGCATCTGTTAGCTTTTCACCATAGTAAGATATTGGTTTGCCCTCTTGACTAAGAACACTACCTACATCCACATGTGACGTGTCACACTCGATTTCGAAAAGCTTTTCAAAATCTGGTAAAGCAAGAACCGGTGCCTCCGTCAACAAACCTTTAATCTTCTCAAAAGCAAGGCTTGCTGAATTTGACCAATTGAAGGTAGATTCCTTTATACATTCAGTAATTGGGGCCATTACAACGCTAAAATTCTTTATAAATCTTCTATAAAAAGATGCCAGACCATGAAAGCTGCGGACATCACTAAGAGATTGTGGTGTTGGCCATTCCCTTATAGCTTCAACCTTTCCCGGATCAACTTGTAACTCTTCAACTGAGACTATGTAGCCAAGGAACACAACCTTGTCACACAAGAAGGAACACTTCTTCATGTTGACATAGAGTTTCTCCTTATCAAGAGCTTTCATGACTTGATTCAAGTGAAACAGATGTTCCTCTCTAGTTTTACTGAATATCAATATATCATCAAAGTAAACAACAACAAATTTTCCCAAGAAAGGTTTTAATACCTCAGTCATGACTCTCATGAAGGTGCTAGGCGCATTGGAAAGTCCGAAGGGCATAACTAACCATTCATATAGTCCATCTGGGGTCTTGAATGCCGTCTTCCATTCATCACCAATTCGCATCCTGATTTGATGATATCCACTCCGCAAATCCAGCTTGGATAAAAACTTAGAACCAACTAACATATCAAGCATATCATCTATACGAGGAATTGGGAATCGATACTTGACCGTAATTTAGTTGATTGCACGACTATCCACACACATCCTCCATGAACCATCTTTCTTTGGAGTAAGAAGTGTCGGAATAGCACATGGACTTTTACTTGCACGCACCAGCCCCTTGTCCACCAGCTCCTCTACTTGACGTTGAATTTCTGCTCTGTGTTTTGGAGGCATCCTATAAGCTAGAAGGTTCGGTAATGAGCTACCGGGCACCAAATCAATAACATGTTGAATGCTTCTCATTGGTGGCAGTCCCTTTGGCAACTCATCGGCAACCAGATCCTTGAACTTAATCAATAATTGTTGAATTTCAGCTGGAAAATCAGCAAACTCTCCATGTAGTTCTTCATTCAAACTCCTTCCAACCAACACATAGATAATCCCTGAATCTTTACTCTCTTCTTCAAACTTTTGAGCTGTCAGTACACCTCTCTCTTTGTGGTTTTTCTGACTGTTATCAATTTCTTCTTGTAGTGGATGTAAGGTAACTTTCTTTCGTCTTTCCGAAAGGTGTATGTGTTGGCCTTTGTAAGGTGGACCATGTCCTTATCATATAACCATGGCCTACCTAAAAAAATGTGGCAAACATCATAGGCGCAACATCACACCATGCTTTATCTTCTACATCATCACCCATGGTGAACTTGACTAAGAAGCGCAATGTAACAGGTACATTTTCAATCCAAGCAACCTTGTATAGACTAGGATGCTTCTCTGTTGGTAGTTTTAACTTCTCAACAGCTTCCTTGGAGATGATATTCGCACTGCTCCCCCATCCAAGATTACATTGCATACCTTTTTTTCACAAAAGACGCGAGTACGGAAGACACTCAGTCGCCTCCAGTCTTCCTTTTCTACATTAGGTGCTGCCAATATTCGCTGCAAAACCAAGCAATCTCCTTTCACAGGTAGAACGTCAACATTGTCTTCTTCATAGTCATCATAGTCATCATACACAGGTTCTGTGCGTTCTTCTTCAAATTCAGCCTCAGCGAAGTTCACTCTTCGATCAGGACAAGCATAACTCATGTGCCCACTGTCCCCACAAGTATAACAACGGGCTTGCGACCCACTGTTAGATTTAGATGAACCTACTCCATTGTTGTTTTGCGGTTGGAAACGTGAGTTTCTTCCCTTCTCAAACTTGTCAGTAGTGGTACTTCTCATATCACTCCTTACGGTAGCATTATTCCTTGGAGACGATGCACTCATTTGGTTTGTTATGTTCCGCCTCATGTTAGGACGTGATAACCTCTTTTCTTCCATCAATGCATATTGACGCGCATCTTCTAAGGTAAACAAGCGTGTTAGCTCAAGTTCTGGTACGTGTGACGTTTGACACACGATACTCTATTCGTTCACGTTTTCTGTATTTTAGGAAATTGTGTTTAGTTAGGAAACTCTCCTTCCTTGCAGTCCAAGGAAGTCTATGTATAAATATATGTATCTCGTGTAACTTTGGTGAGTGTGAAAATAATATATCAAGAAGTTTAAACCTCTGTTAAACCCTTCTCTTCTTCTATCTATTTCTTCTTCAGTTAACCTAAACCCTAAATAGTTTCAGCTTGGTATCAGCTAGGTTAGTCGATTCTTCCCGTTCTCCACCATGTCTACCGAATCCTCAACTATCAGTGCTGTTATTAACTCAACTATCTCTTCTACACAATCAACTGTGATGTCGTCTCTTCAGTTTTCTCAACCTCACCATATAATTACAGTTAAACTGGATGAAATTAACTACTCTTTGTGGCGAGCTCAATTTTTGCCGTATCTCCAGGGTTATGATCTCGATGGCCATGTTACTGGTACGAAACCCTGCCCAGCATCTCCTGAAGCCGATGCAGCTCCTTCTTCGGCGTTTCTTTCTTGGATCAAACAGGATAAAATCCTAGTAAGTTGGTTGTTCTCATCTCTTACACCTGCTGTTTTTCGTCATGTTCATCGTCTATCAACCTCCAAAGAAATCTGGGATTCTCTTGAGGCTCAATATGCCTCTAAATCGATGCACAAATTCATCATCTTCACCGTGAGCCCGTGCTCTTAAAAAAGGGTCAAAAACCATGCGAGAATATATTAATCATGCTCGTAACTTAGTAGATAGTCTTGCTGCTGCCAATACAACGGTTACTGACAAAGAATTTCGTCACTGCCTTCTTGCCGGTCTTGATAGTTCGTATGATGCTATCGTTACATCCTTGACTACCACGATGAGTTCTCTTCTGTGGAAGATTTTCTCACTTTCTCTTAACTTTTGAGTTACGTATGGAGCATCGGGAGAAAGCACTTGCATTCTCACCTCGTAGCAAGCGTTTGCTCACTCTCGTGGAGCTTTGTCGACTCCATCCCGCTTCTACAATTCAGACCACCTCAACTGTCTCGACAGCCAGCTAGGCCCAACTATGCGCCGATCTCCACTCGGCCCAACAATGCGGCGAACTCCACTCGGCCCGGCTATGCGTGAACTCCACTCGGCCCAACTACGCGCCGAACTCGGGTCGGCCCAACTGAAGAACTCTCGTTTTTCGGCCTCTTCGTCACAACTCAATCAATCTGAGCTACCTTGTCAGCTTTGTGGCCGTCCCAATCATGAAGCACCGGACTGTTGGAACCGTTTTGACCGTGGCTTTCGTCCTCCGCGTCGTCAACCACCAGCTTCAGCACCACGCGCATATACTGGTAACTCCTTCACAGGTAACTCCATCCTCTCCTTTCTCTATTTCTTTACCTTTAAATTCATCTCCTCTGTCTCTTGTAAATCCGGCTCTATCTACTCACACGGCTCCAACAAGGACGTTTCTACCTGCTCAGCCACTGTCTACTTCATCTATAACACGGCAGTTGTCATCAGCTCCTCGGTCTCCACTCCAGACTCCAACAGCTCCTCGATCTCCACTCCAGTCTCCAACAGGTTCCTCGGTCCTCATCAAGTTCACACACGAGATGTTGCTACTTTTGTTGTCCAACACTCTAATAATTGTTTGGTTGCACCACCTTTCCATGTGGATTTATCTTCTTCCAATGCTTTGTCTCCAAGACTGCCACTACTTCCTCGGTCTTCATAACTTGTTCATCCTCGGGCCCCGTGACTGCCGATGATCCTTCCTCTACGTCTTTTGATGTGCTCAGCACTCCACATACGGTAGCAGACTCCAGTACTCAAGCTTCCGCTGTACTACCAATTGTTGCAACCCATCCAATGGTGACAAGGGCTAAGGATGGTATCTTTAAACCCAACTCCAAATATGCACTGGTATGTGATTCACTTTATGAACCTACTTGCATTTCCCAGGCTCATAAAGATCCAGTGACCGGCGTGTCTCTTCGATGATGAAATAAATGCATTGATTCGCAATGGTACATGGTCACTAGTACCATATGATCCTTCTATGAATGTTATTGGATGTAAATGGGTTTTTCGTATCAAACGAAATCCTGATGGTACGATTGCTCGTCAGAATATCGCTTAGTTGCAAAAGGTTACAATCAACAAGAAGGGATTGCTCGTACGATTGCTCAAGATCTTTTTCTTCGGGCAAAAATGGATGGCGTCAAACCAATTAGTACTCCACTCAGTACTTCTGGTGATATTTCGTCTGATCGTAGTACTTTGTTAACTGATGCTACTGAATATCGTAGTATTGTTGGAGCATTGCAATATTTAACGTTTACTCGTCCAGATCTTGCATATGTTGTTAATAAAGTTTGCCAATTTATGCATGCTCCTACTGAGTTTCACTGGAGTTTAGTTAAGCGTATTCTTCGTTATCTCAAGAGTACAAGTACTTTTGGTATACTTCTTCGGCCATCACCTTCTCTCGCAATTATCTTTCAAAGGCATATCCGATTCCGATTGAAATTTTGGTTCTCTTGATGATCGTCGTTCTACTAGTGGATATTGTGTTTACATAGGTGGGAATATTGTCTCTTGGAGTGCTCGGAAACAGAAAACAGTATCTCGTTCTAGTACTGAAGCTGAATATCGGGGTCTTGCTATTGCTACTGCTGAAATTATGTGGATTCAGTCACTCATTTCGGAGCTGCGTATCTCTACACGTTCTCCTCCTATATTGTGGTGTGACAACCTTGGTGCAACTTATCTCACAGTTAATCCTATATTTCATGCACGGACCAAACATATAGAAATCGATTATCATTTTGTTCGTGATCAAGTTGCTTCCAAACTTCTTGATGTTCGTTTTATATCATCTAAAGATCAAGTTGCGGATATATTCACAAAACCACTCTCTAAAGATCGGTTTTCTCTTTTAAGGTTCAAGCTAACGGTTCAAGATCACCCGTTACGCTTGCGGGAGGGTGTTAGCTCAAGGTCTGGTACGTGTGACGTTTGACACACGATACTCTATTCGTTCACGTTTTCTGTATTTTAGGAAATTGTGTTTAGTTAGGAAAATCTCCTTCCTTGCAGTCCAAGGAAGTCTATGTATAAATATATGTATCTCGTGTAACTTTAGTGAGTGTGAAAATAATATATCAAGAAGTTTAAACCTCTGTTAAACCCTTCTCTTCTTCTATCTATTTCTTCTTCAGTTAACCTAAACCCTAAATAGTTTCAGCTAAGCGAACTACTCCCATCTCATCTCTTATGGATTGATTCAATCCTGACAGGTAACGAGAGGTTAGTTGCTCATTAGTTTCATTCAAACCAAACCTTATGAGAAGGTTGTAGAATTCAGATGTGTACTCTTCCACCGTTAATCCTCTTTGCTTCAAGTTGTGGAGTCCTTCATACAACTCCATTGCATAATCCTCGCTAAGAACCGTTTATGCGGTTTCGACTTCATGTGCTCCCAAGTTTGATTTTAGGTTTAGCTTGTCGAGCACGTAGTTCTTCCACTCGCTTCCACCATTGAAGCGCTGCACCTTTCAACTTCAACTTCACAAACAAAACTTTCCTCTCTTCTTTCATGGTTTTCCACTCAAAGTAAGATTCTATGCTTGCTTCCCAATCTAGATAATCTTCAAAGATGCATCTTACCAAAAAAATCAAAGAACTTCAACTTTGATTCCTCCACCATTCAAGTCTAGGGCTTGAACCAGCCTTGCTTCCAATCCTCTAGCTTGGTTAAGAAAAGGATTCTCCTCACTTTCAGAATCACTATCATCATGACTACCTTTCGATAATTCATGATGTACACGGTTGCCATCGGAATCTCCATCTCGGCTTCCACACGTTCATGTCATTTGGATTGATCTCGAACAGTCCGCGATAAGTCTTGAACCATCCGCCTAAGTTCAGCAAGCTCGCTTGCTGATTTAAGTTTCCTCCACGACCTCCACCACGTCCAGCCATGATAAAGAGAAAGACAAGTATAGGATCTCTTTGACTCGATACCAAACTTTATGGCGCAGTAGATAGAAATAAGAAAACTAGGGTTTGATTCTCAACAGAACGTAGAAAAGAAGAGTTCTAATCAGAAACTCAACTGAAATATTTCAATAATAATAATAGACTGCCTCTAAAAGAGTTTCAATCACCTATTTAAACTAATTGGGTTTCTTGGCTAAGAATCCTAGGGTTTCTTGGCTAAGAATCCTAAATAACGATACTTTAATCCTAGCCCTTACAATAAGAAAATCATCTAACGTATAAAAATAAATAACTTAGATAAAAGAAAGGAAACTAATTATGCTCCTGCATCATGTTTACTCACGAAGGATAAGGATTGAGGTTCTTGAAAATGTAATCATTTCTAAACTTCCAAATCTTCCATAGAATATGACAAGCTAACCTTAGACCAAAGCCATTGGGATAAGATACGAAGCATTCATTAATGATGTCTGCAACCGAAGCGTTGTCAGGTCTTGACCGGAATCCTAGAGGGCTTTGTATCCACACCCTTTTTGCAAAGTCACACTCAGAGAAAAGGTGCATGGCTGATTCTGTAAAAGATTTTAAAAATGGACAAGTTGTGTCTGCTTCTCCAACAAATTTAGCAGTATTCTCCTTGAGAGCTAATCTCACTAATCTCCATGTAAAGTGTAATATCGTCGGGCTTAATGCCCTTGTTTTCGAAAATGTTTTCCAATGAAAATTATTTGCTAAAGAAGAAGTAAAATCCATGTCAGATTGAAGAAATTTGTAAACAGCTTTGGCGGTTAATATACCTTTTGGTGTATTGGTCTAAACCAGACAGTCCTCACAATAACTTTGTGGTATGTGTATAGACGTAATTGCTTCAACTTCAAGATATGAGAAGGAGTTCCTTAGTCTGTCAACATTCCAAGCCTTTCCATCCTCGCTTATGAGCTCCCTGACATTGGTTATATTTTGTTGATTAGGAGTAGGAATTGGCTTAAATGGATGGAGGTTTGGCATCCAAGGATCCAATAACGGATTAATGCATTCACCATTTCCCACACTCCAACAAGCACCCCGGCTCCACAGATCCAATAACGGATATGCGAAATATTTTTCTATAATATTTTATTTTATATAAACAAAAATTATAAGAGAGAATGAGCTCCAGAGAGAAACTCCGGCGATTGAAAGACAGGGTTTGTCAATGGATTGGTCTCATCCCTGCTTTTTTCTAGTTTTTGATTCTCTTCGTTTTCCTTTGTTTTCCGCTTCTTTTTCTCTTCACACGGTTGTTTTTCCAGTTTTCCTTTTCTTTCGACCTAGGGTTTTATTTTTTCCTTTTAGGGTTTGTGAAGTTTTTGTTCATTCATGGCTGCTTCTACAAGATCAGTTGCTCCAAGCTGCTCAAAGACTTCTCAGATGCCTCCTCCATGCCATCATCTTCTTTCCCTCAGCTATGTCAAACATCTACACCCCTTCATGCTGAGGACGCTGCTTCACAGAGTGGGTATTGCCATTTCCCATTAAAAAAATTTCATGGATGCCAGAATGGGGTGAATGGTAGAGGGTACGCAAAGGGTTCCTTCGCTCGACATTTACAGGATAGATATACTTCCACCGATGATAATAAGATTGATTGTAGAGCCATCATCTCCAACAATCTTCTTGTTTATTGCGCATGGGAAACTGTTCTTCAACAAATTCGTATGTGGCTTTGCAGCCAATGCATGACCTTGCGATCTTGGAGAACCCCCTACAATGGTTTGGAAGGAGCTCGTCATTCTTCCATTGCTGGTCCTGGAGCTTCATCAGACTTCCTTATACACGATATTGTCAGGCCTGCCTTGTCTACCATGTTTGTTTTACATGGTTCTGCTGTTTTGAATGGTATTGTTGTTGATAGTGAGCCTGTAGCTAGTAGCACTGAAAGTGGTGCTCTTACTGAGTCAGTTGTGTTCGATGCTCCCACAAAACATATAACAGATGAGTTCTTCTCACTCACACCTGACCTTCTCAATGCCATCTTTCAGCGCTATTTTACCACGGTCTCTAATATTCCACATCAATGTAGATTAGGCTTCTCTCGATCCTTGAAGACTTTCCTGGATAATGTGTTGTACAGACCCTCGGATGAATCTGCCTGTATTCGTTTATTATTTCTCCCCATATGCACATTAAACCTATACATACCTACACGATCAGTTGAAGGGAAATCTTCCAACAGGAAGAGGCTTCAAATTGCAGCCATTCAACAAGCCTTAATTACTTGGAAGGAACCAACAGGATTCCTTATTCTGGTTTCCAAGATTTTACGCCTCCCTTGTCGTCAGTACTCAGTTGAAAAGGACAAAAAGGACAGCGACAAGAAGGCATATGAGACTACTTTAAGTGCTTGTCGAAAGAAGATTGGCCATGGGCATTTTGCGGCAGCGATTCGTGTATTGTCTTCAAATGGTTTAGCACCTCGCAACGAGAGTACCTTGACTGAGTTTCATTCAAAACATCCTTCAGCTCCTCCTCCCTCTATTCCGGAAGATGTTGCTGTTGGTGACCCATTAATGGTTGACTCAAGGGCTGTCGTTGGTGCCATTAAGAGCTTTCCTATAGGTATTTCTTGTGGTCGAGACGGTTTGAGGGCTCAGCATTTAGTTGATGTATTGGGTGGTGCAGCAGCCGCAGTAGCGGACGAGTTGGTGGCTTCGATTACCGGGGTTGTCAACCTTTGGTTGGCAGGTAGGTGCCCCAAGGCTTTGGGAGAGATTATCGCTAGTGCACCCTTTACACCCTTACTCAAGCCTGGAGGTGGTCTGAGGCCAATTGCGGTTGGCACTATTTGGTGTCGTTTGGTCTCTAAGGTGGCTTCCTTCTCAGTTGGTAAGGATATGTAGTCCTACTTAGGTGATTATCAATTCGGTGTTGAAGTTCCGTTGGGGGGAGAGAGTATACTTCATTTGTCAACAGTTTGCTGGAGTTGAGAGGTCATTCAGATAGTATGTCAATGATGCTTATTGATTTTTCGAATGCCTTCAACATGGTGAGAAGGTATTATCTTATTAAGGAGGTTCGACTTCATTGTCCAGGTATTTCTCTTTGGGTAGAATTTTGCTATGCTAGGCCTGCTAAACTGTGTTATGACCAATATATTTTGTCCTCTGCACTCGGTGTTCAGCAAGGTGATCCTCTTGGTCCCCTTTTGTTTGCTTTGACACTTCACCCTCTTGTGACGTCTATTGACTCTCGTTGCAAGCTTGATTTGCATGCCTAGTACATGTACGATGGCACTATCATCGGTGACACAATGGAGGTTCCTAGGGCTTTGAGTATTATTGAGTCAGGAGGTCCGAGTAGAGGTCTTCATCTTAATATCAAGAAGACCGAAGCCTTTTGGCCTACTCCTGATCCGCGCAGTATGGAGGTAGGTGTTTTCCCCTCAGACATTGGTAGGCCTAGCAAAGGAGTTAAGCTCTTGGGTGGTCTTGTGAGTTTGGATTTGGATTTCATGAGTGACATGGTGCTTCATAGGGTTAATAAGACTATTCAGCTAATATCTGTTATCAAAAAACTCTGAGATCCCCAGAGTGAGATGCTGCTACTCCGTAACTGTGTCGGTGTTTCCAGACTATACTTTGTTATGCGTACTACTAATCTGGCTGCTTTGGAACAGGCCTCTGATCTCTTTGACGATCATCTGCTCCAATATTTGAGGCTTTTAATTATCGGAGATAGAGCTGGTTTTGGACCTTTACAACAGAGACTGGCTACTCTTCCCATCAGAGTCGGTGGTATTGGCTTTTATACCATGGCTGACACTCGTACCTATTGTTATCTTGCCTCTCAGAGTCAGACTGCCTCGGTGCGGAAGATGATACTTGGTAGCTATTTCTCAGTGGAAAATGGGTTTGCCTATCAGTTGGATCTTGTAAATACATTCAGGTATGTGGTTTTCCTTCCAATTATTGCGTCAATGATACTGCCCCCCTTCTATGCACTCCCTGGCAGTCACTTATTTTGATGCAGTTAAGAAGCAAATCCCTAACCAATTTACTTTATCTGCAAGAGACTCAATTCTTTGGCAATGCAATCAGATCAAACATGCTCAAGATTACCTTTTAGTTGTTCCGATCAGTGGTCTAGATCAGTGCCTTAGTCCGAGACAGTTTAGAGCAGTAGTTTGTTATCGCCTTGGTATCCCTTTATTTGTTGAGGACGAGTTGTGCTCTTGTTGTAATAAGCCTATGGATATCTTTGGTAATCACGCGCTTCACTGTGCTAATGATGTTGGTCTGAAGTTCCGAAATGACTTGGTACGTGATGTAATTGCGAATATTTATTTCAAAGCTGGTGTCCCTGTACGCAAGGAAGTTGATCTGGGTTTTTTGTCTGAGACTAACAAGGATTTACGTCCAGCAGATATCCTTGTTCTCAACTGGGAAAATAGCCAAGATGTGTGTATGGATGTCACATGTGTCTCTTCTTTTACTAGAGATGGTGTTTGTGCTTTCGTCCCAGGCCAAGCTATCTCTAAAGCAACTGAAGATGGTGTTCATGCTTTCATACCATGCCAATCTCTAAAAAGCAATCGCGCGTAAACGTTCCAAATATTTGGATTGTGTACTTTACATGGTTATGGCTTGGGTGTGCTAGCCTTCACTACCTTAGGGGAACTTAGCGATGATATTGTTTGTTTTTTCAAGCGTCTGAAGAATTGTTTTGTTAGTCATGATGCTGGTAGTGGTCTTGGTAGTTTTATTTTCCATAGATTGGGTGTTACTATTCAGAAAGGGGTTGGTGCCCAGCTTGTTGCTCGTTTACCAACTAAACCCTCTTTTGTTAATAATTTGTAAAAAAAAAAAATATTCTTTGAATTTAATTAACATTACAATAATTCTCTTTTTTAATATAATACCATGCCATAATACCATATCATGATGAAATATATTTTAGTTTAGCACATTTGAAGTTATCGATTTCATTTTATTTTAGGATTTTTCAAATTAACATATAAATAGATTGAATTTTTGAATTAAAAAAAAATATTTAGAGGTTTTGGATCGAGAAGCAGAAATAACTCTAAGAGGCGTGTGGATCGTGAATCAGAAATCAATTGTAAAAGTCGGATGCAAAAATGATTTACATCAGAAAAAGTTTAATTTTTCCCTTTTAGGCCGGTTCCTACGGGGGCTGGCAGCAATTTTGATTTTCATGCCATTCCCACTATGGTAAAAGTGGCAATATAAAGGTGAGTTTGGTATTGTTGTGAGTTTTATAAAAGCATTTTTTTGTTGTGATGTGGTGTGTGTTGTTGTGCTGAGCTGTGCTGTGAAAATAAAGCGGTTAGATGTTTGGTAAATTATACGTAAAGTGCTTTAGAACCAATAAACTATAAATTGTGTTTGGTAAATTGTTATGAAGTCTTATGATTGACAATTTTGATTTAAAATTATTTTTTATTTTTTTATAATTTTTAGAAAATCAAATACAAAATTCATCTAATCACACAAGAAGTTTGTTGGGAGTCTAGCCACAAGCTGGGCTCCAACTCCTTTTTGTACTACCACACTTAACCTATGGAAAAGGAACTCTCCCATACGCACATTAGCAAAAAAAAAAAAATTTGATTATTTTTACCGACCTTTAGGTTATTTTTTTATTTTGAATATTCTTTAAATTTATTTAATAAAAAGATTGATTATTCTAACGGACCTTTGGTTGGAAGCCTAGCAATAAGCTGGGCACCAACGCCTTTTTGAATAGCAACTCCTAATTTGTAATAAATAAAACTCCCTAAACCACTACTAGCATATCATTACTAACAAGACAGTTTTTCAAACGTTTAGAGAAACACAAAGTATCTTCACCGAGCTCCCCCAAAGTAGAAAAAGCCAGAACACCCAAGTTGTATCCATGTAAAACACACACACATATATATATCCAGGTACTTAGTACGTTTGCGTGAAACAGCATTCGAAATAGCTTTACCTGGAACAAAAACACAAGTACCATCACCAGTGAAGGGTGAGACGCCTGTGACATTCATACAAACATATTGACCATTTATCCAGTTATAACAAGGATGTCTGCATGACGTAAATCCTTGTCATTGTCGGACAAAAAAATAAATTTTGTTTAAATAAATATGAAAAAACATTTTTTTATTCATATTTTAATTATTTAATTATAATAATTTGATTTTAATATTAATTTTTAAATTTAAGAATTATCATTATTGTTATTGTTTATTATTATTATTTTATATAAAAAATAAACAAGATTTTATTAGTGAAATAATTACACATAAACAAAAATTAAGGGTAAATTTCGTCATTTCAAAATAATGATGAGGTTAAAATAGAGAATCAATTAGTTAAAACTAAGTGGGTCCAAAACTTCTATTTTGAAAAGTCATTCCTGTAGCTTTTAAAAGTTGGCCTAAAACAGAACTGATTTTGGAGAAAAGCACTTTGAAAAATATTTACCGAACACCTTTTATTAGAAAGTTTGTTACAAATTGGTTACAAAGTGTTTTTGCAAGAAAAGCAATCCCAAACGGGGCTTTAGATAGAACTGCAGATAAAATAATATATGTGTTGTGATAAGTGGGACCCTTATTAATAAAAAATTTAGTATGGTATGGTGGGGTATTTATAGGATTTTAATATATTTAATGGGACCCTTATATCTAATAAAAATAATATTGGAATAACTAAAAGTAGGCTAGAAGAAGTTTTAAATTATTAAATAAATATTTAGTAGTAAACACTCGACCGTCAGCGATCGAGTCTAGGTCACTCGGTCAACACTTGATCGCCCGGTCGAAACTCACTGCTCGGTATAGATTTGATCTCACCTGGCTAAGTGGTAAATTTTCTAATTACCCATGTTTGTTTGTCATTTTGTCATGCCCATAATGGGTGAAAAAGTGGCAAACTTGGGGTTTTGTCATGCCCATAGGAATCGGCCTTAGAAGTCATTTTGAAGAAGCATTTCCAAATTAATTTCTTGTCTTTACACTTAATTGTGTAGAAAATAGTTTTTGAAATTGTATCCAATCAGTCAATCACCCTTTTTCCAATACCACCAAAATTAGAAGTCGATTCCGAAAAATCAGAGGCCATATAGTTGGGGTTTTACTTTTAGAAGCCGATTTTAAATTTATTGCCAACCTAACTTCTGATATTTTTGCTTCAAGTTGATAAGCAACTTCTAAGAGCAATGACAATGGAATGAGTGTTAAAAACACTCTTTCACTGCCAAATCTAAGGAAGAACTAGCTTGAAGAGAAAAATTTGGACCGTGATAGAGAAAAACTAGAGATTAAGCTTATGGTCAGTTGCTTGGAGAAAAAAAATCTCTCCAAGCGGCTGAACATGTGCCTCATGGGTATTTTTTTAATTTTTATTATAAAAAAACGCAGAAGATCAGCGTCAAAGAGTTTAATCCAAATAAAATACTAAAAATCTACTCAAGAGGATGAATACCAACCATTTCAGAACCATGAGCGAACAACTTCAGCCATTTTGGGAGGGGGTCAAAGCAGATCTTCACCCTCCTAGTGGAGACTGTTCCCAAAATATCACCTCATGTGATCTATTTTGATCAAACTCCTTCGAATCAAATGACAGTTCTCATTCCACCGGCCACATCCCTTGATCTAGGAGTATATCCAAGGTTCCAAACACCCTTAGCCAAAACCATTGCTCGAAGAGTATATCCAAGGTTCCAAACACCCTTAGCCTCTATTACTAGTGAGAGATGGTGGCTATGCCACCTAATAAACCCTTAAATATAAAATTCACATATCAAAGAAAACACTCGGATTAACCTACCGTACAGTCATCAGATGAAAACATCAACAAGATAGCTAAAACATAACAAAATTATAGATTAAAGAAAAAGAAAAACTCTTTTTCAAAAAATTATGGCTGACTTGGTGCTCTTGTTGGAAATAATTTCTGAAATTATATCCAATCACCATTTCCCAATACCACCAAAAGTAAAAGTTGATCTAAAAAAACAGAAGCCCATAAAGTTAATCTTTTACTTTTAGAAGCCGATTTAAATTTTATTGCTAACCTAATTTCTGACATTTTTTCTTACAAATGAAAAGAGCAATGGTTATGAGGGACTAGCTTTAAGAATGAAATTTGGACTGTGGTAGAGCAAAACTAAAGAGGCTTATGTTCAGCCACCTAAAGGGAATTTTTCTCTCAAGGCGGCTGAACATGTGCCACTAGGTATTTATTTTATTAATAAAATTGTTGTAGGACCCGCATCAAAATGTTTGAACCAAATATCCTAACTTCCAAACAACCTTACCTTTCAATGGCAGTGAGAGATGGTGGCTATGCCTAAATGGTAAATCTGTAGTAGTGGAAAATCCCACTACTACACCCCTTTGATAATTTGCTAACTAGACTATGAAATCATGATGAAGAACACATATAAGAATTTTATTAAGCTTTGGAAATCAATACAAAGGAGTGAAGATAAAACCCTAACTTGGGGAGCAAATAACTTTCTCTCTCCTAAAGTTCTACCTCAACTCTCTAAAAGATCTCTCCCCAACACAAGGGTGGTTGGTCCTATATATAGGAATTGTACATAGTGGAGGACAGCTAATAAAGACCTTATTTTCGGATCTAGCGTGCGATGTCTTCGCACCCATATATCGGGTCTTCTTGCACGTATTCTTTAACTTCGTACATATTCCATGCTTTATTCATGACCTTGTGACGTCATCAGATGTCTGAGAAAATAAACCCTTTGCATAACCTCTACCATTCACCATTGTTGTAGCTATCAAAATTCTTGAAAGGAAATTGACAGTTGCCTTCAATATTAACAGCGCCTTCAGCCGACGAAAAAGAACCATGCAAAGAACTCAGAGAAGCTTCAGTTTGAGGAGAAGGGGAGCGAGGCAGCTGATGGCGAGATGAGGAATCTCTGGTATGCCTCGGAATGTTGTCGTAGCCAAAACCCTAAAACAAAACGTAAACCCTAAAAGAAGAACTTGCAGAAAACAAAAAAGGAATTAAAAGAAAAGCAGCGAGATTAGGTTTCAAAAGCGAATCAAAAGAAACTGAAAAACAAAAACGCAGAGGAAAGGTGAAGGAAACATGGTAAATCTGGTGAAAGAGCCTGGTTTTTACTCGCCAGGAAAATCACCAGGAAAACCATGGAGCGGAAAAAAAGAGTAATGCACATCAAAAAAAAATAAATTAAATTTTTAAATTTATATATATTTTTTGAAATTATTTTTTATTTCTTTTATTAGGTTTGAGTATTAATCATCAAAATAGGTGTGAGTTTTAATCTCAAAATTGAGTAGTAAATGTCCCACAAACCCGTTAGGTCATTACTCTTGATTCGTTTTTGATTGAAAAAAATGACTAGTAATCATCAAAATAGGGTGAAGATGAAAATTACAGTAGCAAGTTCGGTTAGTAGAATATTTAAAAAAGTCTAGTTTGGTAACCGAACTTTCTGAACATGAGAATACTTCGGCTAATAAAAAAAAATTGTAACCGAACTTTTGTATAGAATACCAAATGCAGTGTTCAGTTAGTTTGCAAAAAAAAAAAAAATTGGTGCCGAACTCTTCTCTGTAAACCCATATGTTTAGTTCGGTTAGTTCGCAAAAAAAAATTCTTAACCGAACTATTCTCTGTTTAGTTCGGTTAGCTCGCAAATTTTCCCCCCTAGCCGAACTTTTTATTCATGTAGTTCGACTATTTTTTATTTATTTTCTCCTAGCCAAACCTTAAGTTGGACTAGATTTTTTTTTTCTCTTAGCCGAACCAAATACATAAAAAAAAAAAAAAAAAAAAACTTGGAAAAAAATATTAAACAAAAAAATTTTATAAAAAAAAGTATTATTTTCTTTAAAAAAAGTTTAAAAAAATTAAATAAGAATATATTTATTTATTTAATTAAAGGGTAACTAAGTCATTTTACAACATTAGGACACCCCTTATAACGGTGGGGTAGATGGGCTAAGTAAACTGTTAGAGCACTGCTCGGTCGAACTCGCATACGTTGCTATCTCAAGCATGTTTGTCAATGTCAGTGATCAAAACTATAAGTCTTGATTTCTGGTCTACTATAGATAAGTCTCGGTCTAGGATAGAAGGTGTAGTGGAGCTCAATAACTCCATGAAGATCATCATACAAGACGAAGAACTACTCAAGGAAATGGTGGAACTTCATCGACTAAAAGGTATATGGAGACTTGAACTTATCTATCACTCAAATGTCTATCTACTCTATCTCCTATCTTGAGACAAAAGTCGTTTTTCTATATGGACTTTGATTATACACATTTGCTATTTCGAGCCGAGTTTATCTTGCTTATCTATTTCTCGAAATATGTGTTGGTAAGCTTTTGCTTTGGCCAAGTTCATCTTTACCTAGTGATGAAAGTCATGTTATGTTTCAATTACTTGAAAATGGCTTTGACGAAAAATAGTTTGTGAATAACAACTATATAACGTCCTCTAAGAATGTTTCAATGATTGAAATGAGAGTTTATATTACATAACTATTGCTGGATATAAGCATTGTGTGGAAACACATACATGTATAAGTCCTTATTCCTTGAATCAAAGTATGCTTACTTTGCTGCTCAAGAAACCGGAACAGAGTCCACGAACCCAGTCCGCGTACTATCGTAGGTTCTCTTCCCGAGAAAATTTGCTGGAGATTGTGAACTTGTTACAAACTTATTCCGGGTACTTAAGTCCGCGTACTTAGGTTGGTTATATTCTAAAAACGATTATTCGTGAACTTATACTTATATTAACTAAGGAATGCCGGTTTAAAAACCGTGGCTATAAAGTTCATGAATCGATTCGAGTGAATCAAATCGTTTTTGCTTCGATTGTGTCTTGTATACTTCTATGAGATCTAAGCAATTGAAAAACTCTCAAACTAGTTCATTTGAGTCATTTGAACTAGTTATGGTGAAGAATAATATGGTTAATATATGAAAGTGCTCATATGGCTAACCATTTGGTTAATTATTGTTGAACCAACAAATGTACATGTTTGGGTACGGTTACACAAACCTAAAACCTGCATTTCATTTGTGTGTAACAAGCTAAGTTTTCGATCTAACGGTTGAAAGATATTAGCTTGAATCTAATCATCAGGTTTTCATCTAATGGTGAATATTGAATGCTTTGTTACTAAGATAACATTGATTGCGATTTGAAAGACTATATAAAGGAGAACTCTAGCAATTGGGAAACCTAATCCCCACACCTCCTGTGTGATACTAGTTGTATAAGTTCGATTCTCCTTTTAGCAGTTAACGATTCTCCTTTAACCTTAGGTTTCTTGATGTTTCTATCGTATGGAGTACAATCGTAACGATTGGCTTGAGATTGACCATCGTTTTTGATTCCGACCGCGTCGATTAAGATTATTGTGAGGTGATTAACGACTTGAAGAAATTCTTTATTTTTCGGGAATGTGACTAGGCCGCCTATTTTATACTAAGTGTACGTACTTGCCTCTATTCGATATTATCTTGATGTTTCTATGATATTGATTTAAGCTCGCACGCAAAGCTTTCCTTTTCATTCTTTAGTTTCTCTCTCCCAATGTACAATCGTAATGATTGGCTTGAGATTGATATCTTCGATAGGCAAGATATCAAAGTAATGTTATATGAACTCTTCTTTCAAACATCTTCGTTTCTTGTGATATAATTGGCTAACATTATTAATGAAGATGAATAATAATATTCCATCTTTTCCATTCCCATACTTGCCTTATTGATCTTCCGATTTGATTCACAATATCCCTAGATATCCTTGCGAACATAAAGCCGTCGATTAAGATTATTGTGAGGTGATTGATAATACTAGGACGTTCTTCGGAATCCAAGGAATACGAGAGATACCCCTTATATGACGACTTTAGGTCTTACATTTGCCTCTTACGAAATGGTTTTCCATTCATTTTTGTTAAATCATTCAATTATTCATGTTTCATTACTTGTTAATAAAGTATTCGCAAATTCCATTTCAAACTTTATCTCTTTCTTAATCGAATTTCATTTCTTGATCATGTAGATTTCGCACAAACATTACTTTTAATTATTCACTTCTTATGCCTTTTGCTCCTCATATCCTTTGCTTTATTACCATAATATTCGCCGTTGTCTAGGCATTCACCTCATGAGGTATGTTCGATCCTTACTTCTATGGCATCCACCATCGGTTTTCCTTTCTCTCGCTTCATCTCTCACATGTCGTTTTCCACCCTTTTCTTTTGGCATTCCTTTCTTCATGACATTGTTGCGACTCCTTCCAATCTGTATAATACCAATGCCACAATAAAATGATTTGATAATCCTTGAAGGTATTCTCATGTGAACTCTACCATTAAAGCCATATATCTTGTATGTAGAGGGGATCTTTTCCTCCCATCGTCTTGTATGGTAGAAGAGGTTGTCGATTAAGATTCTGCTCATTATTTCTTTATCATTAGTATCTCTGATCGTCCTCCACGTTATTTTTCCTTCGTCCACCATAAGTTTTTTGCATGATCTAGCCTTGGGACGTTCAAACTCTTTTTCAAAGTTTGTGTTCTTCGCTAATTCATTTTCTGATATATTCTTCACCTTGACGAGTTTGATTTTCCTATTTTTATCAAATTTCTCCTATTCAAAGTTTCATTCCTCCTTTCTAGTCTCCCACTTCTTCACACCGTTGATTGCCCTTGTACATTTCTTCTTCTAGCCATTTTTTCTTCTTCAATGAATTCTTGAGGATCTTCTCCAAATCTTTTTTTTTTTTTTTTTTTTTCAAATTTTTTTTGATTCCACGTCAATATCTAGTAAGCGGGTTTTCCCACACTACACCCCTCACTATATTTTAGTTAATTACGCATAATTGAGAATGTTTATTGATTGATTTCACTTGATAGGGAAATTATCGCCAGGGTACAACTATTCAATATAAGTCGGTTGTTTTGTGTGGTTTTTCATTGCTGCCTATTTTAACTATGCATTGCGATATTATGATCCTACACGGGTTATCAATTGGTTCATGTTCAGAACAAAACTCATAGGTATTTTTGTGGGATAAAGATTTATCTATTACCGTAGACTTTTTTGTGTGATACAGATTTGTTTATTAAAGTCTTTGACTTTGGGTCGTAGCAACTCTTAGTTGTGGGTGAGATCAGCTAAGGGAATCAAGTGCGTAGTATCCTGCTGGGATCAGAGATGTAAGGAGCACAACTGTACCTTGGATCAGTGTGAGATTGATTGGTGTTCAACTACAGTCCATACCGAAGTTAGTTTGTAGTAGGCTACTGTCTGTAGCGGCTTAATACAGTGTGTGTTCAATCCAGACTAGGTCCCGGGTTTTTCTGCATTTGCGGTTTCCTCGTTAACAAAACTTCTGGTGTCTGTGTTATTTCTATTCCGCATTATATTTTGTTATATAATTGAAATATCACAGGTTGTGCGAATCAATCAATTGGGAAATCCAACCTTTGGTTGTTGATTAAAATTGATTGATCCTTGAACATTTGTCTTTGGTACCGTTCAAGTTGTTTCTCTTGAATTCAATTAGACTCGCAGATTTCTATTTGCTTGAGTAAGAATTGAATCGAGAAAGAGAGATATAAATCTTTGATATACTTTATTAAGATTAAGTCTAGTTGATTCTCTTGAAAGTATATTGGAGTTAGTCCATACAGATTGCTAATCGAAATATTGGGTGTGGTTGTTGTACCCCCGCTTTTTCAATTGGTATTAGAGAAGACAAACACGTTTAAAGACCTTACAAGTCTGTGTTTGTGGCAATCTGAGTCTGGGATAGAATCTCTTCTGGCATATACGCATACCAAGATGTCTTCTAAAGCTTTTAACTATGCCAAATGTCTAGGGAATACCTCAAAGGATTAATCCTTAGTTGATTCTTCCTAATCCCGAGGTAGGAAGGTTGTTTCATCAATTGTTGACATCTCTCCCTCCAATGAGACATTTGACACTATGGAAAAAGCTGAAATGGATCTCACCAGAATCTCAAAAAATTCTACTGAGGCTATTGATTTTCAGGATCATGATCAGCTTATTGATGAATTTGAAAAGTCTCTTGGTCGATAACGTGAACTCTATAACATCATTGAGTCCTTCTCTAACAATATTGAAAGACTTCTCCAAAAAACTACTCTACAGCGTGAAAAGATTAGTGTTCTAGAGGATATTGTCAAGGAAGACTCAATTAGAGAAAATCGTTTGATCGAGACGCATTCATCAGATCTAAACAGACTTCATGTCGAAAAAGAGAAACTAGGTGCATCTCTTATTCTAGCCCATGAACAGTGCAGATCCTTGGAAAAGGAAAACTCTGTCTTAATGAGAAATTCTTTTGTACCAACTAATTCTCATGAATTACAGCACATGAAGAGATGTTCTCCAGAAGAAGGTTGTGTCAAGAAATGTTTACGTGACTTACAATCTTCTCATATGGCTATGAAGTAGAAACAGGTGCCAGTTAGTGCTTCTCCTCCACGAACCTGTACATTCTGTGGGAAAAAGAATCACTATGCTATTCATTGTTTTGCCAGGAGGAAACAAATCTCGAATCTTCATAATTTGTTTCTTTCTACTATCAATGGAGTAAATAGTCCTGCCGAAACCTGCAGGTGAATCTCGTGCCCATAGAAAACCATAAATCTTATAAAAATGATCTCTTTTCTAGAAATCATCACAGGGTACAAGTTCATCCCAATGGTATAAATTGTGCCACTAATGAACATATTCCCTATGTTTATAAGAATGAATCTGGTAAATCTAAGTCTAGAAAACGGATTCCTCTCTATCATGATCCTCTTGAACCAATCTCAAGAGGTCCTAGATTTAGTCCTCAGAGAAAACCTTCTGACGGATATGTTAAACAAGCTGAGTCTTATTCTTCTGGGATGAAAGTTAACCGAAGAAAGGCGAAGAACACAAAGATCAAACTGTCAGATGATATGTACAACTCCTTTCTCAATGATCATAGTGGGATTATTTCTCACTCTACCACTTGATTCCAGGTATTCTTTTCCTTGTTAATAACTTGAGAGGTGCAAGGACAATAATTGAGAAATGCTCAAGTATGTTGTCTATTATTTTTTTGTTTGAGTTTTTGTGATGACGGTGCACAAACGTTCGCGTCTTCCTCTTGCGAGTTCATAGGGTTTCCATAACAAGAGTTCCCTTTTCCTGTTTACAAACACATATATATATACTTACTTTATATTGTGTTTTTCCATCCCTAACAATAAAAAATTATATGGAGAACTCTGCAAAATCTCAAGAGATTGTGCACCTTGATATGGAGGATGACACTCAAGGAATTTGTTGAAGGCCCCAAGGCCCCGCTCCCGGACTAATGTTATATATATATATTATTTATATATATACCCATCAGTATGGGGAGGGATTCGATCCTGAGACCTAACCCTCCAGGCCCAAAATGCTTAACCACTGGGCCAAGCTCGAATTGTTGATATAAATGTACAAAAGAATTATTTTAAAACATATATCCCAACATGCACTGATGAGGAATGGAAGCAACAGTCGTGAACTGTCTTTGAAAAGCTGCATTGAGCAGTTCTGGAGAAAGTGAAACTAGCACAATCTCAGAACTACGGTCAGCACCCCCTGTAAAGCTTAATCCTGCAATACCAACCTCAACTCATCAAAACCATATAAAGTCCGACTACAAACCTCTTTAACCTCACTGGATTTAGTAGATTTCTTCAATCCATGAATAAGAAACTCCGCAGTACAACTAGGACCTGCAATGATATCACTGTGAACAACACCATCCTGGACTTTACATGGCATCTTCCAGGCGCTTATACTGGCCACATAACCAATTACGCAAAAGAAGAAGAACCTTCTCCCAAGCGAGGTAAACTTGCAAATTAGTGGAGATCAGGCTTCTGCAAAAGCTTTTGTTGTCGTTATAAAAGAGATGCCTGTCTTGCAGATGTCTGAGAAAAGACCCCTTTGCATAACCTCTACCATTCACCATTGTTGTAGCTATCAAAATTCTTGAAAGGACATTTACAGTTGCTTTCAATATTAACAGCACCTTCAGCCGACGAAAAAGAACCATTCAAAGAACTCTGAGAAGCTTCAGTTTGAGGAGAAGGGGTGCAAGGAAGCTGATGGCGAGATGAGGAACCTCTGGTATGCCTCGGCATGTTGTCGTAGCCAAAAACCTAAAAAAAAACGTAAACCCTAAAAGAAGAACTTGCAGAAAACAACAAAGGAATTGAAAGAAAAGCAGCGAGATTAGGTTTCAAAAGCGAATCAAAAGCAACTGAAAAACAAAAACGCAGAGGAAAGGTGAAGGAAACATGGTAAATCTGGTGAAAGAGCCTGGATTTTACTCGCCAGGAAAATCACCAGGAAAACCATGGAGCGGAAAAAAAGAGTAATACACATAAAAAAAAAATTTAAATTTAAAATTTTTTAATTTATAGATATTTAAAAAAAAAAATTTATTTCTTTTATTAGGTTTGAGTATTAATCATCAAAATAGGTGTGAGTTTTAATCTCAAAATTGAGTAGTAAATGTCCCACAAACCCGTTAGGTCATTACTCTTGATTCGTTTTTGATTGAAAAAAATGACTAGTAATCATCAAAATAGGGTGAGGATGGAAATTACAGTAGCAAGTTCAGTTAGTAGAACATTTTTAAAAGTCTAGTTTGGTAACCGAACTTTCTGAACATGAGAATACTTCGGCTAATAAAAAAAAAATTGTAACCGAACTTTTATATAGAATACCAAATGCAGTGTTCAGTTAGTTTGCAAAAAAAAAAAAAAATTGGTGCCGAAATCTTCTCTGTAAACCCATATGTTTAGTTCGGTTAGTTCGCAAAAAAAATTTCTTAACCGAACTATTCTCTGTTTAGTTCGGTTAGCTCGCAAATTTTCCCCCCTAGCCGAACTTTTTATTCATGTAGTTCGACTATTTTTTATTTATTTTCTCCTAGCCAAACCTTAAGTTGGACTCATTTATTTTTCTCTTAGCCGAACCAAATACATAAAAAAAAAAAAAAAAAAAAACTTGAAAAAAAATATTAAACAAAAAAAACTTATAAAAAAAGTATTATTTTCTTAAAAAAAGTTGAAAAAAATTAAATAAGAATATATTTATTTATTTAATTAAAGGGTAGCTAAGTCATTTTACAACATTAGCCCTTATAACGGTGGGGTAGATGGGCTAAGTAAACTATTAGAGCACTGCTCGGTCGAACTCGCATACGTTGCTATCTCAAGCATGTTTGTCAATGTCGATGATCAAAACTATAAGTCTTAATTTCTAGTCTACTATAGCTAAGTCTCGGACTAGGATAGAAGGTGTAGTCGAGCTCAAGAACTCCATGGAGATCATCATACAAGACGAATAACTACTCAAGGAACTGGTGGAACTTCATCGACTAAAAGGTATTTGGAGACTTGAACTTATCTATCACTCAAATGTCTATCTACTCTATCTCCTATCTTGAGACAAAAGTCGTTTTGCTATATGGACTTTGATGATACACATTTGCTATTTCGATCCGAGTTTATCTCGCTTATCTACTTCTCGAAATATGTGTTGGTAAGCTTTCGCTTTGGCCAAGTTCAACTTTACCTAGTGATGAAAGTCATGTTATGTTTCAATTACTTGAAAATGGCTTTGACGAAAAATAGTTTGTGAATAACAACTATATAACGTCCTCTAAGAATGTTTCAATGATTGAAATGAGAGTTTAGATTACATAACCATTGCTGGATATAAGCATTGTGTGGAAACACATACATGTATAAGTCCTTATTCCTTGAACCAAAGTATGCTTACTTTGCTGCTCAGGAAACCGAAACAGAGTCCGCGAACCCAATCCGCGTACTATCGGAGGTTCTCTTCACGAGAAAATTTACCGGAGTTTGTGAACTTGTTACAAACTTATTCAGGTACTTAAGTCCGCGTACCTAGACCGCGTACTTAGGTTGGTTATATTCTAAAAACGATTATTCGTGAACTTATACTTATATTAACTAAGGAATGCCGGTTTAAAAACCGTGGCTATAAAGTTCATGAATCGATTCGAGTGAATCAAATCATTTTTTCTTCGATTGTGTCTTGTATACTTCTATGAGATCTAAGCAATTGAACAACTCTCAAACTAGTTCATTTGAGTCATTTGAACTAGTTATGGTGAAGAAGAATATGGTTAATATATGAAAGTGCTCATATGGCTAACCATTTGGTTAATTATTGTTGAACCAACAAATGTACATGTTTTTATGGTTACACAAACCTAAAACGTTCATTTCATTTTGTGGTGAAATGCTGTGTTACACAAACCTAAAGATATTAGTTTTCGATCTAACGGTTGAAAGATATTATGATTCTAATCTTATTTTTTTAAGGTTTTCATCTAACTGAATATTGAATGCTTTGTTACTAAGCTAACATTGATTGCAAACCCGATTTGAAAGACTATATAAAGGAGAACTCTAGCAATTTGAAACCTAATCCCCACACCTCCTGTGTGATACTAGTTGTATAAGCTAGAGTCGATTCTCCTTTAACCTTAGGTTTCTAATGAATGCTTTGTTACTCGATCTTCTATTTTGCAATCTTATATTTTCCATTCTTAATTCATGATTGTCAATTACATGTTTGGGCTTTTAGTCTCGCTCCGTATACGACCCACGCCGAAGTGTCACGTAGGAGAAACCTAAAACCTCCTGTCCAAACCTCAAGTAAATAACTCCAAAGTGAAAGATATCCCTCATAACTGAATAAAATTATCCCTGGATATATTCTTCTTTCGTAGATCGATACAACCCTTCCTTATTCAACTATTTCACGCTTAGTTCTCACCTTGTAATCCCGTATATAATCTCGCCTTCTGCTAGGGACTGAGTCCGAATATCAAATGTCCTCCGGGGTGTTCCCGAGCAACTTTTCGAGCCGAATTTTCCAAAAATATTTATTTCCAAAAATACCTAAAAATAAATAAAAACACAATATTAGTACAAAAATCGAGTTCCAACAATCGGGAAACCAAAAATGTGTTATCGTGTACGGTTACACGAACCTAAAACGCGTATTTCATTTGTGTGTAACAAGTTAACAAAGATAGCTTGATTTTATCGTTTCTAACATTGATCGTCGATTTGAAAGACTATATAAAGGAGAACTTTGTTAAATCGAAACCTAATCCTACACCTCATGTGTGATACTAGTTGTATTAGAGTTTCTTTACCTTAGGAGACCCCTGTAGGTTAACGACTTGAAGACTTCATTGGGATTGTGAAGCTAGGACGATACTACTTTCTTGTAGTGTGTGATATTATCTTGCCTATCGTATTGAGTACAATCGTAACGATTGTTTTGATATTGATATCTTCGATAGGCAAGATATCAAAGTAATCACAAACATCTTCGTTTCATCGTTTTTATTCCACAATATCTTCTTTCGCCGCGTCGATTAAGATTATTGTGAGGTGATTGATAATACTAGGACGTTCTTCGGGAATATAAGTCCAGGTTATCAATTAGTTCCTGTTCACCTTGATTTATCAAAAGACGGAACAAAACTCGTAGGTATTTCTATGGGATAAAGATTTATCTATTACCGTAGACTTTTCTGTGTGATACAGATTTGTTTATTAAAGTCTTCGACTTTGGGTCGTAGCAACTCTCAGTTATGGGTGAGATCAGCTAAGGGAATCAAGTGCTTAGTATCCTGCTAGGATCAGAGATGTAAGGAGCACAACTGTACCTTAGATCAGTGTGAGATTGATTGGTGTTCAACTACAGTCCAGACCGAAGTTAGTTTGTAGTAGGCTACGTGTCTGTAGCGGCTTAATACAGTGTGTGTTCAATATGGACTAGGTCCCGGGGTTTTTCTGCATTTGTGGTTTCCTCGTTAACAAAACTTCTGGTGTCTGTGTTATTTCTATTCCACATTATATTTTGTTATATAATTGAAATATCACAGGTTGTGCGTTTTTGGTTGTTGATTAAAATTGATTGATCCTTGAACATTGGTCTTTGGTACCGTTCAAGTTGTTTCTCTTGTATTCGATTAGACTCGCATATTTCTATTTGCTTGAGTAAGAATTGAATCGAGAAAGAGAGATATAACTCTTTGATATACTTTATTAAGATTAAGTCTAGTTGATTCTCTTGAAAGTATATTGGAGTTTGTCCATACAGATTTCTAATCGAAATATTGGGAGTGGTTGTTGTACCCCCGCTTTTTCAATTGGTATTAGAGAAGACAAACACGTTTAAAGACCTTACAAGTCTGTGTTTGTGGCAATCTGAGTCTGGGACAGAATCTCTTCTGGCATATACGCATACCAAGATGTCTTCTAAAGCTTTTAACTATGCCAAATGTCTTGGGAATACCTCAAAGGATACTCCTTAGTTGATTCTTCCGAATCACGAGGTAGGAAGGTTGTTTCATAAATTGTTGGCATCTCTCCCTCCAATGAGACATTTGATATTATGGAAAAAACTGAAATGGATATCACCAGAATTTCAAAAAATTCTACTGAGACTATTGATTTTCAGGATCATGCTCAGCTTATTGATGAATTTGAAAAGTCTCTTGGTCGAGAACGTGAACTCTATAACATCATTGAGTCCTTCTCTAACAATATTGAAAAACTTCTCCAAAAACTACTCTCGGGGGTGAAAAGATTAGTGTTCTAGAGGATATTGTCAAGGAAGACTCAATTAGAGAAAATCGTTTGATCGAGACGCATTCATCGGATCTAAACAGACTCCGTGTCGAAAAAGAGAAACTAGGTGCATCTCTTATTCTAGCCCATGAACAGTGCAGATCCTTGGAAAAGGAAAACTCTGTCTTAATGAGAAATTCTTCTGTACCAACTAATTCTCATGAATTACAGCACATGAAGAGATGTCCTCCAGAAGAAGGTTGTGTCAAGAAAGGTTTACGTGACTTACAATCTTCTCATATGGATATGAAGTTAAAACAGGTGCCAGTTAGTGCTTCTCCTCCACGAACCTGTACATTATGTGGGAAAAAGAATCACTATGCTATTCATTGTTTTGCCAGGAGGAAACAAATCTCGAATCTTCATAATTTGCTTCTTTCTACTATCAATGGAGTAAATAGTCTGTCGACTTCTGCAGTGAATCTCGTGCCCATAGAAAACCATAAATCTTATAAAAATGATCTCTTTTCTAGAAATCATCACAGGGTACAAGTTCATCCCAATGGTATAAATTGTGCCACTAATGAACATATTCCCAATGTTTATAAGAATGAATCTGGTAAATCTAAGTATAGAAAACGGATTCCTCTCTATCATGATCCTCTTGAACCAATCTCAAGAGGTCCTAGATTTAGTCCTCAGAGAAAACCTTCTGACGGATATGTTAAACAAGCTGAGTCTTATTCTTCTGGGATGAAAGTCAACCGAAGAAAGGCGAAGAACACAAAGATCAAACTGTCAGATGATATGTACAACTCCTTTCTCAATGATCATAGTGGGATTATTTCTCACTCTACCACTTGATTCCAGGTATTCTTTTCCTTGTTAATAACTTGAGAGGTGCAAGGACAATAATTGAGAAATGCTCAAGTATGTTGTCTATTATTTTTTTGTTTGAGTTTTTGTGCTGACGGTGCACAAACGTTCGCGTCTTCCTCTTGCGAGTTCATAGGGTTTCCATAACAAGAGTTCCCTTTTCCTGTTTACAAACACACATATATATATATATATACTTACTTTATATTGTGCTTTTCCATCCCTAACAATAAAAAAAATTATATGGAGAACTCTGCAAAATCTCAAGAGATTGTGCACCTTGATATGGAGGATGACACTCAAGGACGAGAATCATTTCAAGAGATGGTTCTAAAGAAGATGCTTGAAAGAAAGGATCACAACTCCTGGATTGATGATTCCGTCAAGGATTTAATATGTTTTCAGAACGATTCAAAGATCGAGTTTGCAAACCTTCAACTGCAAATAACCAACTCTTAGATGGTCAGGCCAGAATCCTTGCTAATCAGAATATTCTGATACGGAATCAAAAGAAGCTCATCATGGACTGCGTCAAGGCTAGACATCTTGCTCGGGTTGTTGACCGTAAAGTTAGTGTTCTAACTCACGAACATGGTGTGTCTACGGTCAAGAGAATAAAGGAAATCAGTGATACCTTCTTTGATGAATTCATTGAAAGGTATGAGGTTCTTAATAAACTTTGATTTTATTTTCCTAGCTAGTGAATCTTCGGATAAGAATTTATTTTCTTGTTTTGTTTAGAAGAATAACTAGAGTTTGGAATAGCCATTATTGTGATTACACATAGCTATGTCCAACGTTTTCATCTTCATGTTTTTAGGTTTATTTGTCTAAATTCTAAAAAATTGTTTGGAAGATGATTTTTGCAGTATTAATCTTTATGGTTTTATATATTGCAATTTGTTATGGGATATGTGTGTTTGCGTCCGTGAACTATGATTGTCCCATACCTTGTCAAAAGTTAAGTCTTTCGTATGTCGATATGCATGTATTGATAAAAGAATGAATGAACTTTTGACATCACAAAAGTTTGAAACATATTATGTCATTATGCAAATATTGATGGAACATAGGGTGAACATTTATTTACGAGGATTATGTCTATTATATGTCATTGTGCAAATAGTGATGGAAAACAGAATGAATCCTTGTCTATTCCGCAGTATTGATCTTCCCTCATCTATAGTTTATATTTATACCGTGAGGCTCCGTAAGTTCTCTAATTATGTTGAGCATTTCCGATTAGATTAATCATGGATTTTTTGTGGTTAATTTAATTGAGTATTTTTGGATTCAAATTCATATTCGTATGTGATTTGTTATGTCCAAAGAAATCCTACTTTTCTTATGAAATTAAGGTCGCTCTTGTTGTTCTTTCGGGGACGACATATTATGGGGGAGAGTTCTTAATTGAACTTGTGCTTAATTTCCAAATCTTTGTGGGGAGTGCGGCTATGGAATATTATAGCGGTTATCTTGTATCTTTATAAACTCCTTGATGAAAGCATTTAGATTCGTCTATATGATTGCATCTAAATAAGTTGACATATGTTTTCTTTTGGTCATGAAATGTCTCTTTGGAAATTTCATTAGGATCCCGTTTTCGTACCTTTGACAATTTTATTGACAAAAAGGGGGAGGATTAATGTGTAGTTCACACTAAAAATACTTATGGTTTTCGGATCATTAGGTAAGGGGGAGTGGTTTCCATGTGAGATGGAGTATTGACTAAGGGGGAGTGATACATATCACCATAGTATTGTTGTCGAAGTTGTGATACAATTGAACTTTGATGTTGTGTAATAATACTATGACACTGTATAACAATGATTGAGAATTCTTGTTTTCTCATTGTTATAACTACGGATTTTCAACAACGATGATGCTAAACATACAACCTTTGGGATCATTGGAGTACTTGGAAGTGACGAAGATTTCGAGTAATGTTGAAGATTAGGCATGTGGAAGAAGAGCTACAAAAGTTTATTTATCTATTTTTGTATTCCATATGTATTGATAGTTTTGTCACTAAAATTGACAAAGGGGCAGATTGTTAGAGCACTGCTCGGTCGAACTCGCATGTGTTGCTATCTCGAGCATGTTTGTCAATGTTAGTGATCAAAAATATAAGTTTTGATTTCTAGTCTACTATAGATAAGTCTCGGACTAGGATAGAAAGTGTATTTGAGCTCAAGAACTCCATGGCGATCATCATACAAGACGAAGAACTACTCAAGGAACTGGTGGAACTTCATCGACTAAAAGGTATGTGGAGACTTGAACTTATCTATCACTCAAAAGTCTATCTACTCTATATCCTATCTTGATACAAAAGTCATTTTTCTATATAGACTTTGATTATACACATTTGCTATTTCGAGCCGAGTTTATCTCGCTTATCTATTTCTTGAAATATGTGTTGGTAAGCTTTCGCTTTGTCCAAGTTCATCTTTACCAAAGTGATTCGAAAGTCATGTTATGTTTCAATTACTTGAAAATGGCTTTGACGAAAAATAGTTTGTGAATAACAACTATATAACGTCCTCTATGAATGTTTCAATAATCTAAATGAGAGTTTATATTACATAACCATTGTTGGATATAAGCATTGTGTGGAACACATACATGTATAAGTCCTTATTCCTTGAACCAAAGTATGCTTACTTTGCTGCTCAGGAAACCGGAACAGAGTCCGCAAACCCAGTCCGCGTACTGTCGGAGGTTCTCTTCCCGAGAAAATCTGCTGGAGTTTGTGAACTTGTTACAAACTTATTCCGGGTACTTAAATCCGCGTACCTAGTCCGCGTACTTAGGTTGGTTATATTATAAAAACGATTATTCGTGAACTTATACTTATATTCACTAGTGGAAAACAGAAGTTCCGCGACCGTCAGGACAAGTCATATATACGAGTTATACGACTATTTCTAACCATCTCTGTTGGGGTCTCTGATAAAGCGTAGCTGTTTTGGACGACCCTTAACCGTGGGTCTCAAAATAACACCTGATTTTAAGGGTAACGAAATACAGACCCTTAGCCGTGGGTCTCAGATTTAAATAATAATATAAAAAAAATATATAGATTCAGATTTGCTGAAATGCCTGAATGGCTAAATCAAATATGAGAAAATAATCTGACTGAACATCAAATGAAACTCAAATTAAAGTCAAATTAAATTCAAATTGAAATTCAGATGAAACCAAAACTTAAACTCAAATTCAAACTCAAACTGAAAATTCAACATTCATTCATTGTATCCACCAGGTTTAAAATTACACAAAATAGTATTGAAATCCTGAGTTCAGAACAATATACAAGTCATAGCTAGCTAGTGAGTTCTAAGATTAAACAACAAAATGATACACTAATAGACAATTGATTAAACAGCAAAACGACAAACTCTACCCCGACGGTGAACTTAGCCCATACTTCATGGTGGTATCTGTAGCAAAATAAGTTATGATTCAGAAAACAGCAAATAGAAGAAAGAAAGGGATATAAATATTTACATAGCCAAATAAATCAGATAGGATGAGTATGATCTAGCAGTAAGAAAGTCATACATTTCTTGAAATTCAGCATCATTGAATCTGGTATCAGGAACTAGAAAAATGGGTACAACCTTGTTCCCATCTACCACAAACTGCTTGAGCTGATGGCTGAGCACACCTTCAACAATTTTTCAGTCATAGGCAGCAACAACCTTCTAAATATCTTCAGTCACTACTTCTTTACGTTCGAGAATAAAATGCAATAAATGTGTAGCTTTTCTGCATCACAAGGAGTTATCAAGGTTTAAGACTCGCACATCATACAGGAAATAAAAAAAAACAAATTAAATTAAATTGGACCAAATACCTAACCTTTCTATAAGCATTTAACACACCTAACCACAAGACATTTGATGCAATAAATCCCTATCAAGTTTCAGTCAACCCCAAGTAAAGGCTAATGGTCTTCATGCACAAATGACAAATAGTTACCAGACATACCCACTCAAGTTGTTTGCTAGACATGAATACACTAGTAAAGTATTTTACAAGGCACAAATACTATGAAGTAGAAAGTCTTAAACATAGTGCAATAAGGAGTAATTAACATCTCAAGAACAAAAACTGAAGGAGTTAAAAACTTTCCTACCTTTGCTGCAAACCCGTCTCTGTCAAGAACAACACATCCTTGAGCACAACAAAAGATTCCAGCAGGACTTATCTGCAAGATTTGAGATGAAACTTATCTCCATGGTGAACTGGGAATGGAAAAATGGTTGCAGAGTAAGGACAAGTTCGAGATGTTAAGACAATAGTATTACCTCCCTATTTGACCGCCTTCGCACCTTCAACAACTCCACCTCCTTTACAAGCAGCCCAAATCAAAAATCATTTTACATAAATTGGAATCCACAAAACTAAACCTAATAACATGTTACTCCATCTAAATATCAAAACTAAACCTAGATTTGTATGGACCAGATAATGGTTTTGGAGCCTACGAAGATAAAAATCTTCCATTAAAACCAAAATCCAAATAAGCATCAGATATAAATATATATGAATACACAAGGAAGGAAACAACCTTGCAACCCTTGGCACCACTTACTCTCAGTGAAGCACATATGAATAATAGAAGATGCAATGATGAATAACTTACACTCAGTGAAGCACGGAGTTAAGGAAACAACCTCGCAACCCTTGGAACCACTTTCCATGGCGTGTATCAGTACATCATAACAGGCCCTAAGCACACAAACTTCATCAGTGATGCACAATGAGCATTACGTATCCACAAATTAGACATATTCAAAAATAATATAATAATTGAAGACATATGCATGATAAAGTGTTACCTCTAAGTTATCACCAAGCTTATCTTCCTTAGGACCAGTTGCTATCAATGTTGCATAACAGAGATTTATGGCCTCATGCATAACAGAGATTTATGGCCTCATGCAAATCATGGGTTTCCTGCCAGAATTTGTAAAAGTCACTACAAGTGTTGATCTGCGATATTTTGTAAATATAACCAATGTCAGGTAATTATAGTGTACTCAACAAACAATGGATTTGCGATCCTGATTGGTAAAACATCAACTCATTTAGAACATTTTTTCAAGGAAAACCGAACTCACAATTGGATCAGGAGCATTCATTTGCTCGCACTGCTGGTTCAGGCCAACAGCTGGTGTGACGATTGCATGATCATGGAAGTATTGCGCCTCTAGCTACAGCATTAAAAAAAGTACGTGTATATCAGATCTATGTTGTATGAGGCGCTAGGCGAGGCGCCAAGCCAAGCACCTCACGCCTTGTCACCTAGGCGCGACTTAGGCGCTCTAGGCGAACATAAACAAAAATCCAAAGTAAATATCCTTTTTCATTACTTTCATGTATACTAAGTCATTATGCGATGTAATGGACAAAAAGAAAGAATCATTATTATCATTACTGAATTACTAAAACTTACAGGAAAAGATTCAAACTCTCTTCTCCTTGGTTCTACATCAACTACGTTATCCCAACCTATAATATTAGTATCACAGAACAAAGAGAACGAATCATTATTATCATCGTCGTGGTGACCACCTTCATTTTCATCATCATCACTTCTCAAAAACCAGAACCATTTGTTCCTCCATTTTCATCATCATCACTTCTCCAAAACCAGAATCATTTATTCCTCCACATCTAAGACAAGGAGTTGTTGGTAAACAAGAGATAGATTAGGACAGCAAGGACATAATATAATCAAAATTTTCTATAAAAGTAATAAAACCAATTACTGACGAATCTTAGGAAATAAAATCTATAAAAGTAATAAAACCAATTACTGACGAATATTAGGAAATAAAAATCAATCACGTTAATATGAATCACTTTTTATGTCTGTGATTCACATTAGTAATAAATCTCATTGACAGTTAAATTAGGAAATAAAAATCAATCACATTTATATCCATCAAGTTATTTTCTTAAATATTAATTTTTCTACCATATTTTTTATCATACAACGTTAACAGTAATTGATAGCATAATCCTAAAAATGGAAACAAATTCCTATCAAGTTGCACGTAATTAGAGCAATTATGCTAAATCAACTAATGAATTAATATCATAGAATTAATAGCATAGTTTGACCTCTAAGCAGAATTATACAATAAACCAAAGAACAAAAACAAATATTGAAAACTATGTGAGAATTATACCTCAAAAACTCCATTTTCAATAGTCAAGATACTGACATCGAATGTACCACCACCAAGATCAAAAACAAGGATGTTCTTTTCTCCGGTCTTTTTGTCCAAACCATAAGCGATAGCTGCTGCGGTTGGCTCGTTGATGATTCTTGCTACATTTAATCCAGCAATCACACCAGCATCCTTGGTAGTGAACATCATTGAAGTATGCTGTAGAACGCAACACAACAACGAATCAGCCACATTTAAAAAATCCACATAACAAATTGCAAATTCTTCCAAATCCACATAATAAATTGTGGAATCAAACATGAATTAATTTGATTTGGTTATCAATCTTGCCGGGATGCGAATGTGTGCATCCTAAGAATGTTTCAGTTACTTCCTTCATTTTGGTCAGAATCATAGCACTAATTTCCTCAGATCAATACCTTAGTCTCCCATCCTTAAGTTTAACCTCAACATATGGCTTTCCTTCCTTGTTGACAATCTTGTATGGTAAGAGTTTCATATCTCTATGTACCTCTTTATCATCAAACCTACACAAAACCAAAATCACTCATAAATCACAAACCCTGAAAAATCTCCACTACCAATTACACAAAAAATCTAAATATAATCTAAATCTAAGTATTTTTAAGTCTCTTGATATCAAAGACAGTTCTCATTACAATTCCATCAAATCAACGAACACCAAATCGAAGTAAAAAAAAAAAAAAACAGAACTGATAAGCAGTGCGACCAACTTCTTCTTCATCACCACCACCATACCATCATCATTAGGAATCATTATAAGAACCAGTTAAAGTAAACCACAACCCTATTCAGCAAAATAACACTTCAATCGAAACTATTACCAGGAAAATCAAGAGCTTGAAAATTCACCCTAACCCTAATATTAAAAATTAAATTTCTGAAATTGAAGATGATGAAGAAGATTGAGTCATAGATAATTACCCCAATGAATCGCGAGAAGTATTTCATCATTGACAACCCAGACTACCGATGAAATCGGTTATTAGCTTGAGGGTATTGACTTTTGTTTCACCTTCTAGATCTGGATCGAGAAGAAGAAATCGATTCTTTGAAGAAGAAGAAGAAGGTAATGGAGGTCGATGGAGAGCAAATGTTTTTAAACTTACAGAGAAAAAAAAACAAAATAAGAGAAAGATGGATATGGAGATGAGTTCGATGTGAGCGAAGAGGTAAGAGAAAATAAAGATACTGTAACTGGAAGATAAAAGATAAAGATGAGTACATCGATAAAAACAAAGAGGGCTATCATCCAGCCGTTCTTTTTACTAAGCAAATCGTGACCATATAAAGTGTGGGGCCCATAATCGATTATCAGATCTGCATCGAAGGTTGGGGGTCGTTGAATCAGTAGTTTTATGATGGCAAAATGGTAAATAAATTTTCCAATTCAGAGACGGCTAATTATCCTCTCAGAATTTTTTCGGTTTTTTATTATATCAGAGACCGCTTTTACTGTCGTGGCCCAACTACCGTTCTCGGGGGTCTCTGATGTGGGTCAGTAAACACCCATTTTCCACTAGTGATATTAACTAAGGAATGCAAGTTTGCAAACCGTGGCTATAAAGTTCATGAATCGATTCGAGTGAATCAAATCGTTTTTGCTTCAATTGTGTCTTGTATACTTATATGAGATCTAAGCAATTGAACAACTCTCTAACTAGTTCATTTGAGTCATTTGAACTAGTTATGGTGAAGAAGAATATGGTTAATTTGAAAGTGCTCATATGGATAACCATTTGGTTAACTATTGTTGAACCAACAAATGTACATGTTTGGGTACGGTTACACAAACCTAAAACGTGCATTTTATTTATGTGTAACAAGCTAAGTTTTCGATCTAACAGTTAAAAGATATTAGCTTGAATCTAATCAGGTTTTCATCTAACGGTGAATATTGAATGCTTTGTTACTAAGCTAACATTGATTCCAAACCCTGATTTGAAAGACTACATAAGGAAAAATCTAGCAACTGTGAAAATTAATCCCCACACCTCCTCTGTGATACTAGTTGTATAAGATAGAGTCGATTCTCCTTTAACCTTAGGTTTCTACCGAGACCCTGTAGGTTAACGACTTGAACACTTCATTGGGATTGCAAAGCCAGACCGATACTACTTTCTTGTAGTTGTGTGATCTGATCTTGCTGTTTTTATTGTATTGAGTACAATCGTAACGATTGTCTTGAGATTGATATCTCCGATAGGCAAGATATAAAAGTAATCACAAACATCTTCGTCTCATCGTTTGTGATTCCACAATATCTTCTTTCGCCGCGTCGATTAAGATTATTGTGAGGTGATTGATAATACTAGGATGTTCTTTGCGAATATAAGTCCAGGTTATCAATTGGTTCATGTTCACCTTGATTTATCAAAATACGTAACAAAACTAGTAGGTATTTCTGTGGGAGACAGATTTATCTATTACGAAGTAGACTTTTACGTGTGATCTGATTTGTTTATTAAAGTCTTCGACTTTGGGTCGTAGCAACTCTTAGTTGTGGGTGAGATCAGCTAAGGGAATCAAGTGCGTAGTATTCTGCTCGGATCAGAGACGTAAGGAGCACAACTGTACCTTGGATCATTTTGAGATTGATTGGTGTTCAACTACAGTCCAGACCGAAGTTAGTTTGTAGTAGGATAGTGTCTGTAACGACTTAATACAATGTGTGTTCAATCTGGACTAGGTCCCGAGGTTTTTCTGCATTTGCGGTTTCCTCGTTAACAAAACTTCTGGTGTCCGTATTCAATTAGACTCGCAGATTTCTCTTTGCTTGAATAAGAATTGAATCGAGAAAGAGAGATATAACTCTTTGATATACTTTATTAAGATTAAGTCTAGTTGATTCTCTTGAAAGTATATTGGATTTAGTCCATACAGATTCTTAATCGAAATATTGGGTGTGGTTGTTGTACCCCCGCTTTTTCATAAACCATGGTCCCAAAAAAAAAGCCATGGTCCCTAAAAAATCGTTCTAAAACAAGCTACATACAGCCCTAGTTGTATTCTAATACTGTTGAATGTCAGTTTTTTGACTTCATTAATGATTTCATCATTGTCTTTATGCCTTTCCCCAACTATCATTATGCTATTGCGTTCCATCCATAAGAGCAGTTCCTATAGAACGAACAAACTTGAAGTTTGTTCATTTTTATTCTACTATGAAATATGGACTGAACAAACATGAAAAACGAATAGACAAACCAACAAATTGGTTGGTTTGTTGAGTGAGTTGGAAGAAGAATCGCGCGTTGATGGAAAACCGGGAGTTGGAAGGAAAAACGTTGGAGTTGAAAGGAACACCGCTGGAGTTGAAAATAAAAACGCCCCTTGGTTTTCTCTCTCCAAAGTTTGGTTATAATATTTATGTCTTATTTTTTTATTATTTGTTTTATTGGTTAAATAATCAATAGTTTATATTAGGTAGGAAATACCATATGGTCCTAGGAATAATATATTAGGATGAGTCTAGTCCAGTTGACCCAGTCAACTGTCGCTTTGGTCCTTTTTTAAAATATAAATTATAGTTTGGTCCTAGAAATTATAGTTTGGTCCTAGGGTGATATCATGGATGATGTAATTGTCATCTTGTAGTGGCAGAAATACCCTTTTGGGACCATTACATCATCCATGAAGTCACCCTAGGATATATATAGTCAATTATCAAGAGAGAAGATATTATTTTCAGATTCTCTTTCTCTCACCTCCATATTTTCAGATCTACTTTCTCTCTCCTCAGTTTTTTGTTTTCTCTACAACAAATTTTCTCTGCTACTGTAAAGAAGATGAAGAAGAAATAAATTGTTGTTGTTGATTAAATGATAAAGACGATGTTTTGATGTTGATGTTGCTGCGATTAGAGATGATGATGAAGACGATGAATCACATGAAGAAGATAGTGAACGACGAAGCTTGATGTTGGTGATGATAATGAAGATGATGACGAACTCATCTTCTGCTACTGTTGTTGTTGTCAAAGATAGATCTCCTACTGTTGAAGATTTAAATAGGTTTTTGTTTTCTTGATGTTGCTGCGATTGGAGATGGTGATGAAGATGAAGACGAACTCAAAGATAGATCTGATGTTGTTGAAGATTTAAATAGGTTTTTGTTTTCTTGATGTTGCTGCGATTGGATATGATGATGAAGATGAAGACAAACTCATCTTCATCTTGTTGTTGATGATTGATGTTGTTGTTGCTGCTGCTGTTGAAGACGTCGAAGAAGATGAAGATGATGATGACGTTTTTATATGGAGTTCATTTCTGGAATGAACTCTGTTTTTTTAGGTTTTTATATGGAGATCATTTCTGGAATGAACTCTGTTTTTAGGTTTTTATATGGAGTTCATTTCTGGAATGAACTCTGTTTTTTTTTTAGGTTTTTATATGGAGTTCATTTCTGGAATGAACTCTGTTTTTTTAGGTTTTTATGTGGAGTTCATTTCTGGAAATAAACTCTGCTTTTTTTAGGTTTTTATATGGACTTCATTTCTGGAATGAACTCTATTTTTTTAGGTTTTTATATGGAGTTCATTTCTGGATTGAACTCTGTTTTTTTAGGTTTTTATATGGAGTTCATTTCTGGAATGAACTCTTTTTTTTAGGTTTTTATATGGAGTTTATTTCTGGAATGAACTCTGTTTTTTTATGTTTTTATATGGAGTTCATTTCTGGAATGAAATCTGGTTTATGTAGGTGATTTCTAAAAAAATAAGTAGAAATTAACAAGAGCTCATTTTTGACGAATGAACTGCTACAAAAAAATAAGTAAAAATTAACACGGAAGGGTATTTTTGTATGTTTTATATTTTTAAATAATTATGGACCAAACAGCAAAGGCGTTTTCCCAAAGAACTAAACAGACATGGGACCACCTACGATATTTTTCCCTTATATTAGTTTATATCAATAGAATCACTAGTGGGACCCAACTCTTTTTTTTTTGAATAGAAAAACTTAGGCCTTAAAGACAGGCACTAAGACTGATACAAGGCATTGACAGTGGTTGGACTAGCCACCCTGCCATCATTGTTCTTACGAAAGAGAGCTAAATTAAAAGTATCCATATTTTGGAGACGATGGATAAGAGTAAGTCTTAGTAAAATAAAAGTAACTGGAGTGATTTCAAATTCATCTTGGTGAGTGTTTCTTTCATGGTAGCTTAGATGAAATCTTCCTTGGACAGCTTCATGGTATAAAAGCTTGAAACGAGTGAGATCTTCCATTGATTTAGCAGATATCTCTATGTTTGTGCTCTGCATTTCTTTGGCCCATTGGAAAGCTAGGTCTGCTCATCCTGTTGCTCCCCAAGCTCCACAGTATCCTGGATGTCCTCTGGTTCCAATGATGTTTCCTGCAAAATTCACCATAGTTAGAGCAGTGTAGTAGAGTAAGTTCTAAGGATCTTGAAGAGTACAGATCCTAATGGTTTTTCCATAAATAGTTGACCTATTCAGCTCCCGATCATAAGTAGTATTATTGTGATTCATATTTGCATCAGTTTCCTCAGGTAATAGAGGGAAATCATTCATAATATGCTCTGGCATGTTATGGATCCTATCATGGTTACAAAGGTGTTGTTTAATGCGCATAGAAGTAAATGCAGCATTTGGCTTGATTTGTTTGAAGATCAAATCACATCTGGCTTTCCAGATATACCAACAAGTACTGGCATAGATTTAAAAATTTTGATTGGTCTACCCAGTCTGAAACCAGGAATTCAACCAATCTATGAAGATAATGGTGTTATCAAACTGAATATTATGAGAACCAAGAATTTCTTGCCAAACTAATGTTACAGCAGGGCAGTTTAGCAACATGTGTGACATGGTTTCTTGTTCCCCACTGTTGCATACAGTACATAGTGGATCAATGTACTGTAGAATGCTAGTTGTTTTAGCATTAGTGGGGAGGATCCCATGTGCACACTTTCAGATAAAAATCCTGATAACTGGTGCCACATCCATATGCCATATTGCCTCCAAATTTCCAGTTTGTGTTTCATTGTTGTATAAATTGTCAATCTTTGCCTTGTATAAAGCTTTGACAGAGAAGGTGCATGTATCATTTATAAGTTTCAGATTATCTTATCTTCCTTAGCTGGGTGAGTTTGCAGTGTAAGAATCTCTTGAGCAGTATTGTTGCAGAAGTAGTGTTGCACTAAAGTTCATCCCAATTACCATCTGGTAGGAGAAGAGATTCCACACACTCAATCTGTTGAGGGCAATGTTGTGGCTTATTGAGTCTTGTAAATGTTCTTGGAATCCAGATGTCATCCCAAATTTTGATTTTTCTCTCATTACCAATTCTCCAGACACAGTGTTGTTGAATGTTGCTGATGCCTTCTAGAATTCCTTTCCATATCCAAGAGTCCTCATCATTTGAATGTATGTCCATATTGAGGACATTCCTGTCATTTAGATATTTTGCATCCATGAGTTTGTACCTGAGGGAGTCTTTATCTTTCTCAAGTCTCATCCAATTTTAATGATCATAGAACTGTTGAACAGTTCCATATTCATGAAGCCTAAGCCCCCCAGCTCTTTTGGTTTGCATACTGTAGTCCAAGCTTTTGGGTAGTACCCAGTAGGATTTTCTATGTTTTTTCCCCAAAAGAAGTCCCTTTGAAGGTTGTTGATGTCTTTGCAGGTCTTCTTGGAAATTTTGAAACAGTTCATCTGGTAGACACAAGCAGAGGAGGTTACTTATTTGATGAGCACTTCCCTTCCTGCGGGATTCAGCGGTACATTTTTCCAGCTAGATGGTCTTGTTTTCAGCTTTTCAACTCCAGGTTTGAAAGAGTTGATTTTACTTCTATGAGTATATAAAGGTGAACCAAGGTATTTGTCATCTAATTCAAGGATTTGGACCCCCATAGAATTGCTGATTTGAGGGATGAGGTTTGGGTCTATGTTCTTCTTTGAAAAAAAGACTCCCATTTGTTGAAGTTTATAAGCTGCCCTGATGTGCTTCCAAAAATTTGAAGAATCTTCATTGTGTTTTGAGCTTCTGTCAAATTGGCTTTGCAGAAGATCATGCACTCATCATCAAATAACAAATGGTTGATATATGATGCTGCTTTGCAAATCATTATTCCAGTTATGATGCCCAACTCCTCAGCATGAATAAGAGTTCTTGATAGAGATTCCATGAAGAAGAGAAAAAGATAGGGAGAAAGAGGATCCCCTTGCCTTAATCCTCTGGAAGGTTTGAAAATTTATCAGGGGAGCCATTAATTAGGACAGCAGATGTGGATATTTTGTTGCCCCAATGGTCATTGAAACCTATCTTCTTCATGATGGATATTAGGAATGTCCAATCCACTCTGTCAAAAGCTTTTGCCATGTCAATTTTGATACCCATAGTTCCATAGTTTCCTTTTTTCCCTTTGTTGGATCTCATATTGTGTATGATCTCATGAGCAATGTCAATGTTGTCAGAGATTTGTCTGCCAGGGATAAAAGCAGATTGGTAGGGAGATATGATTTTTTTAAGGTAAGGTTTCATTCTCTGAGCTATGAGTTTGGAGATGATTTTATATGTAGTATTGCAGAGGCTAATTAATGGGTCTAAAATGACTTGGGGATATTGGATTTTCAATTTTTGGGATAAGAAATATGAATGTGGAGTTCATTTCTTTGAGAAGGTGGTCAGAGGTGAAGAAATGTTAAACCATTTTGACAATATCATTTCCAAGCAAGTTCCAATTGGATTTGAAGAAATTTGGTGGAAATCCATCACGACCTGGGGCTTTATCACTGGCCATACTGAACAAAATGGATTTGATTTCATTGGGTTCAGGGTTTCTGTTGAGCATGATGTTGTCGGTTGAGGTTATGGTTGTGGGAATTAGGTTGATGATTTCTGGGGAGATGGTTATGGTTTCAGTAGTTTCCATTCTTGAGAAATGAGTAGTAATACAGTCCTTAACTTCTTGGTATTCAATAATCCAGTCTCCTTCCTCATTATATATTGTATCAATCTTGTTTCTTCTTGTTCTGCTCTTGGTAGCTATGTGAAAGTAACTTGTGTTTTGGTCTCCCAATTTTATCAGTTGATATCTGCTTTTGGTTTTCAAAACTTTTCTTCTATATGTTGCCAGTTCTTAAGGTGTTTCCTTGAATCAGCTAGTGCATGACCCCTATCTTCCTTGAAATAGTTGTTGTGAAGCCAGGTTAGATATTACTTACATTCTTCAATGTTAGTTTTGATGTTGACATATATTTCATTGTTCGAGACTCTGATTTGGAGCTTTATGTCTTTGAGTCTTCTTGCAATTGTGAAAGCACTGGATCCAGAGATAGGTTTACTCCAACATTCAGCTATTATTTTCTTGCATTCCTCATTCTCCAACCAAGGTCTAAAGAATTTGAAAGGAATCTTTCCATTCTTACAATGAGGATTAGAATTTAGAAGTATGGGGTGATGATCAGACTCAATAGCTAGCATATTGGTGATAGTGGTATTTGGATAGACGATTAGCCAATCATCATTTGTTAATCCTCTATCTAATCTTTGTTCTGTGAGAGCATGTCCCCTTCTTTTGTTGGACCAAGTGAAAGGGCATCCAGTAAAACCAATGTCAACCAAATCAAGTTCAAGAATCTTTTTGTTAAATTGATAAGCTTCATTAGTATCCAGAGGGTGAGTACTGAACTTTTCAGTGTCATGAAGGATAAAATTGAAATCACCCATTACCAGCAAAGAGGTTTCTTTGCTGGGTACTGAACTTTGCAAAGAGGTTTCTTTCTTTTTGTGTCAAAGGTAGAGGTGTTTTGGGGGTCTTCACTTAAAGATTCAAAGTTGTGAGCTTTTTTCTTAGCTTTCCAAGCTGCTTTCTTCCTTTTAGATGATTCAGCTTCAATATTTGCTTTGATCCATTCCAAAGAGGGAAGGGCATTGAATAGGAACTTCGTGGAGCGAGGGGAAGTCGGGAAGACTGTTCGGGGCTGACAATGTTTGCGAAGTAAAATGACCTCAAGATCATCTCTTGCCTCGGAATCCTTGTTTTGATGAGTTCTGGCAGCAGCTTTCATTTTTGGTAGTTTTTTCTTATAGGTGCCTTCATGCTTTTTTGCCAGAAATAATTTTCTGTTTTTAAGTTGGCAAGCCAGGACATCAGGGTGATGAGAGGAAGGATTATCAATGGATGGTGACTGAGCTCCAAAAGTCATTTGGGTGTTAGAGGTTGAGGAAATGTTGGCTATAGCCTTTTCAATCTCTAATCTCTTAGCAGCCTTCATTTTTGCCTCAAATTCAGCAGCAACATCAGCATCAGAATATGGTTTGTAGATGACATCTTTGCCAGCTAGTATAATTTTTCGCGTGGGGGTACTTGGTGGAGGTGCTGTTTGAGGTGTTGGTAAGGATTGAGGCATTTGATGGTTTTGATTAGGTGGTGTGGGACAAGGAGGGCTAGGGTGATCAAGAATTCTGCAGACTTTGCAGAATTTGATTCCATTGAGAGCATATGCACATTCCAACCAATGGGAAAGAGTAGGAGTTTCATAAGCTTCAATTCCAAACTTGAGAGATTTGGTGACATTGATAGTGAGTTTTTGATAGGGTGTAGAATACATCCTATTTACTATCTATTGTTTATGCTTTCTTTGCTATTTTTCTTGTAAATTATGTATTTTACGCTTGTTTTGAGTTTTGTAGCTACTTTGGAGTCACACGGAGGAAAAGAAGAAGAAATTACCCAATTTGAGCCAAAAGGGCAAAAAGGTCATTTCACAAGCGATTGATATATGGAGCCCAGTTAAGGTTAAGGGGCAGCTCTTTTGGAGGATTACTATAGACAAACCAGCAGAGGTTAAGGGGGGCTGTAAACTGGGTTACCCCTTATCAGGGCAGCCCGAGTACCAATATCCCACCCATCAGCTATACCTAACCCTAAACTCGAGAGGCGTTTCTCTCAATTATTTCACATTTGAAATTGGGAAGAAAAGCAGCGCAGCTGCTATTGAATTTTCTTGTCTGAAATAAAGAGATCGGGAGAAGAAATCGAGAGCCAGAGATTGAATTCAAGAGAAATCGAGTAGAAACCGGTTCGTGGTTATATGAAACTTATATAAATTGATTCATGGTCGAAATAGCAAACACGGGAATTAGAGTTTGTTGATATTGAGATTCGGAAGATGGATGATGTCTCGATGGTACCGATTCAAAGAAGAGGGAGCAAGCGAGTTGGTGGTGCTTTTCTGGGTTCGAATGAGAAGAATGAAACAGAGATCTGCAGGCTATGACAGATTCAGATGAGTTGAGTTGCCATTTGTAATGGGTTTGGTGGGTGAGTAGATGAAGAACACAAGAATGAGTTGATTCAAATCATGAAATAGAGATTCAGTAGATGAAGGTGAATCTGTTGGTGAATATGGAATTTGGGTTTGATTGAAGGTGAATAAACTGAATTACAGAGTAGGTTTTTGACATTGAGTTGGTTGAGACACTGTTGCTATGAAGATGGAGATTAAAAAGGGTTTTGATAAATGTCTGGTGAAGAGATCGAAGTGAACTCGGTGAATAGTTGTTGTTGTTAGTCGAGATGAATTGGTAAGATGAGCCGGAGTGCAGAGATTGTATGAGATGCTAAGGGGTCTAGTGCCACCGAAGCTGCACAAGAGCTGAAATTGGAAGTGACAAAGCTGCGGGTGTTGTATGCTTGCCAGGAAATGGTGCTTGGTCTGGGATTGAATGGTTTTGCGGGATGCAGGTGGTTTGTGGAGTTATGTCGGAAAGATGGCTTGTAGTGGTGTTGATTGCGGGTTGGCTTGAGTCGTGGACTGGTTGGCATTGCACGTGAAGGAATTGTGAAGAAACGGTGGTATACGAGATGGGTTTCGCTTGGAAATTTCCATGGTTTTGAATGGAAGAAGGAATTGAAGAAATTGCTACCTGGGGAGAGTACACGTGAGGGGGATGACAAAGATGTCTTGTTACTATGACTTAGGGAGCAATGGGTTTGATGGAGTCCGAAGCTCATTACGAGAAATGGAAGGCATTTGAAGCAAAGAATTGAAGTGATGAAACAATAGATGTATGTTAGGAAATTGTCACAGGGAATGAAGCTAAAATCGGCCTGAGATATGCCCAGAAAACAAACGGAACTCTGTCGGATTTTATACCCGACTGAGTTAACTCGGTACCGGCCAATGAGCCGATTCAGTCCGATCCCGCCGATCCAGCTCAGTGAGTTAGACCATTCAGCTGAGTTACCGACTGACTGGGGAGCTGACTCGGTGTCTGACTGCTCTTTCCCTTGACTCGCTGACTAACAGTTTGACTGATTTGATTGTTAGTCATAACGATTGATCGATCAATATTCCCTTACTAGGTGGAGAATCTCGGTGTAGCCAGTGACGGATTCGCCATAATACCAAGATTTTCCGGCGAGCCAAAAATTCCAGAATTTTCTATGGACTTCTCTCATGGGTGTGAAGACTTGGACTAGGAATTGGATGGAGAATTGGGCTCAAACTTGGAAAGAGAAGATGGAAGAGTTGAGAAAAGCTTGGATTTGGAAATTGAATTGCTAAAGGAAAAGGATTCTATTCCTTGGAAGAGTTGGAGAATATTGAAGCCTATAAATAGAGAAGTTTTCTACATCTTTTACACACCTCTTTACACACACATCACTTGTGTTTTTGATAGCTTTTGAAAATTCTTCTTTTTAATTATTTGTGTGAACTCTTGAAAATTCTCCTTTTAATTATTATTTGTGTGAATTTCAAAAACATGAGTAGTTAATTTTATTATTGATTGAGGATGAATTCCTAGTTCTTAATACATGATTTGAGTTTTTGTTTCAATTCTATCTTGAAGTTTTTCACATGATTATCGTTTGTTTTTACTAATAGGAATGATCTTAATGACATTCATGATTGATTGATAGATTGTTTAGAGTGCACGCTAAATTGACTTGTTAATTTGATCTAAAGCTAGTGAAAGTTAGGAGATAAGTAATCGTTTCTTGACTCTTTACATAAGTAGCAAACACGAGACCTTGCGGAGGGATTCCGTGGAGCAATTCTTGCTTTGTTAGATTCTATACCGTATCTAACTTAGTTTTTGAGAATCTTGTTTCAGGTGTTATACCTTTGGTGAATGCTTAAAGAGGGCAGACCGAGTCCAATACGTCTTCGATCCAAAAGCACTCAACTAAAGGATTTCATTCGAGCGGTTAACACTCCACTTCCTCCGTCTTCATCAAGTGATTTCACAGATTCGGACAAAGAGGAAGAAACGATGGTGATCGTACACTCAAGGACCTAGCTTCTCACAGGCTTGATACACAACAATGGTGTATCCAAACTAACTCAACCTTCGAGATCAATAGGGGTTGATTAGAGAGTTACCAAAGTTCCATGGCATGGTGAATGAGGACCCAAACAAACATCTTATGGACTTTTATACCATAGTTATGGCTATGCTTCCACCGGAGACTAATGCGGATGGAGCAATGTTGAAAGCTTTCCCGTTTTCTTTGGCGGGCAATGCTAAGGAATGGTTATATTATTTGCCTTCCGGAAGTATCACAACATGGAATGGGATGAAGAAACTTTTCCTCGAGAGATATTTTCCCGCATCCAAAGCTACTCAAATTCGTAAGGAGATTTGTGGATTGAAACAACAAGTGGGAGAATCATTGTATGAATGTTGGGAGCGATATAAGAGGTTGGTGGCAAGCTGTCCACACCATCAATTTAGTGACGTTATGATACTCCAATACTTCTACGAAGCTCTCAACCCAAGTGATAGGTCTCTTCTCGACGCCGCGGGTGGTGGTGCACTAGTGAACAAGACGGTGACCCAAGCTACCGAGTTGATTGAAAGTATGGCTGCGAACTCGAAACAATTCTACACAAGGGATGAACCTATGGTTAGGCGAGTACATGAAGTTAGTGATTCTTCATCACATCTTGATCAAAGGATGAGTTACATGGAGACAATGATTCAAAGGATGGCCGCGGTAATTATTCCGGATGGTGAAACCAAATAAGTGAATGCTTTATATCCAAATCAAAGGCCAAGGTACGATCCATACTCCAATACCTATAATCCCGGTTGGAAGGATCATCCCAACTTTAGTTATGCAAACAAGCAAGCGGCGGCTCCTAATCCATATGCACAACAAGGTGGTTTTCAACAATCACGCCCAACCTCAACAACAAGGTGGTTCTCAACAATTTCAACCTCAAGTGAAGGAACAAGGATCTTCAATAGATGATAAGCTTAATGTCATGATGCAAGGTATTACGTCATTGTTTCAACAAAATCAACAAAAGACCGATTCGGCTATCAAGGATTTACAAACTCAAATGGGACAATTGGCGACCGATGTAAACTTATTGAAATCTCAAGCATCTACAAAACTTCCTTCACAACCATTTGTGAATCCAAGAGAGAATGTTAATGCGGTTACTCTAAGAAGTGGAAGACAAGTGGAGGGTCCAAGTCATCATGAAGAAGCTATTGAAGAGGTAGTCAAAGATAAGGAGGAAGCCGCACCAAAGGAGAATTCAACACCAGCCGACCAATCCAAGGAACCGATTCCTACTTTCACTACTCCACCTCCTTTTCCTAGTCGTTTTGCTAAATCCAAGAAAGAAGCTCAAGACAAGGCACTTATGGACATCTTCAAGAAGATTGAAATCAACATCCCATTCATTGAGGCCATCAAGACAATGCCACGGTATACGAAGTTCATGAAGGAATTATGCACAAAGAAGGATAGGTTGCTTGATAATGAAATTACTAAAGTTGGCGAGAGTGCGTCGGCTATGCTATTGAAGAAGATGCCTACAAAGTGCACGGATCCCGATGGTTTCACGGTACCAATTACTATTAGTAAGCAAAGGTTTGAACATGCTTTACTTGACTTGGGAGCTTCCATTAGTGTGATGTCGGCCGAAATATATGACTCCTTGAATCTTGGACCTTTGAAAGAGACAAGAGTTATTATCCAATTGGCAAACAAGTCTAACATATATCCGAAGGGGCTTGTAGAAGACGTGCTAGTGCAAGTAAATGAGCTTATTTTTCCGGTGGACTTCTTCGTGGTGGATATGGACAACAATGAGAACCGATCATCTACTTCTTTACTTCTTGGGAGGCCATTCATGAAGACCGCAAAGACGAAGATTGATGTTGATAAGGGTACACTCACTATGGAATTCGACAAGGAGATAATACACTTTAACATATTTGAAGCCATGTCGTTACCAAGTGATGTGCATTCCGTTTACTCCATTGATGTGGTTGATTCATTAGCGCAACAAATGGTGGAATTGAACCAAGAGGATGAACTTGATGTGGTGTTGCAAAAGAGCATTGAATTGGACGTCCATGGCTTGTCTAACTTGGATGTTGAAATCTCCAAGGAATTGGTGGAGATGTGTGGGGCCTTGGCGACATTGCAAGAGGTTAAAAAGGGTAATGTTTCTTATATTTCTTTACTCGTGAATGATGAAGTACTTGTACCATCTATTGTGAAGGCGCCCAAACTAGAATTGAAGCCACTTCGGATCATTTGAAGTATGCTTTCTTGGGAGATGGAGATGAGCTTCCGGTGATTATTTCTAAGAACCTCACACCGGTACAAGAAGACCGTTTGCTTAGAGTCTTGAAAGAGCACAAAACGGCTATTGGGTGGACAATTACGGACATCAAAGGCATTAGTCCATCCATGTGCATGCATAGGATTCTAATGGAAGAAAACGTGAAACCGGTACGTGATGCTCAACGTCGGCTCAATCCTCCCATGATGGAGGTTGTGAAAAAAGAGATACTCAAATTGCTAAGTGTGGGGGTAATCTACCCAATTTCCGATAGCAAGTGGGTTAGTCCGGTTCAAGTGGTACCAAAGAAATCCGGAGTCACGGTTGTTCGAAATCAAGACGATGAACTTGTTCCTACAAGAGTTCAAACCGGTTGGAGAGTGTTCATTGATTATAGAAAGCTTAATTCCGCAACCCGAAAGGATCACTTTCCTTTACCTTTCATTGATCAAATGTTGGAGCGGTTAGCGGGGCATTCTTATTATTGCTTTTTGGATGGTTATTCGGGATACAACCAAATTGTTATTGCACCGGAGGACCGAGAAGACCACTTTCACTTGTCCGTTTGGAGCGTTTGCATATAGACGGATGCCGTTTGGCCTTTGCAATGCGCCGGCTACTTTTCAAAGATGCATGGTAAGTATATTCTCGGATTATGTGGAGCGCATCATCGAGGTATTTATGGATGACTTTAGTGTTTATGGCAATTCTTTTGATGGTTGTTTAAACAACCTTGAACTAGTTCTTAAACGATGCATAGACACAAACCTTGTCCTTAATTGGGAGAAATGTCACTTTATGGTAAACCACGGCATAGTACTTGGTCACATTGTGTCCTCTCGAGGGCTCGAAGTGGACAAGTCAAAGATAGATTAAATAAGAAACTTACAAAATCCCACTTCGGTGAGGGAGATCCGTTCTTTTCTTGGTCATGCAGGTTTCTATAGGCGGTTTATCAAGGATTTCTCCAAAATCTCCATGCCGATGTGCAAGTTATTACAAAAGGAGGTACCTTTCGACTTCAACAAGGAATGCAAGGATGCTTTTGACAAATTAAAGGAAATGTTGACAAGTGCGCCAATTATCAAATTACCGGATTGGAATCTTCCATTTGAATTGATGTATGATGCTAGTGATTATGCGGTTGGAGCCGTTTTGGGTCAAAGGGTGGACAAGTTGCCCCATGTTATCTATTATGCATCTAGGACCCTTAATGATGCACAAATCAATTATTCTACCACGGAGAAGGAGTTATTGGCTATAGTTTTTGCTTTGGAAAAGTTCCGGTCATACTTGGTGGGTACGAAGGTTATTGTGTATTCCGATCATGCCGCACTAAGACACTTAATAAAGAAGAAAGAAGCTAAGCCAAGATTAATCCGGTGGATCCTATTGTTACAAGAGTTCGACATAGAAATTCGTGATAAGAGGGGGTGTGGAGAATACCGTTGCGGATCATCTTAGTAGACTTGTTATGTCTCAAGAGGAACTTCCATTACATGACCGCTTCCAGGATGAACAACTTTTCTCCATGGAAGAATCAATACCTTGGTATGCGGATATAGTGAATTACTTGGTGACAAGGAAAGTACCTAGTACAATGTCTAATTTCCAAAAGATGAAACTTAAGAAAGTAGCTAAGCAATATGTGTGGGATGAACCATACTTATGGAAATATGGCGTTGATCAAATAATGCGAAGGTGCGTACCTAACTCGAATTTCAATCCATCCTCTCCTTTTGCCACACTTTTGCATGTGGTGGCCACTTTGGTTCTAAACGTACCGCTCTCAAGGTTCTCGAGAGTGAATTTTATTGGCCCACCTTGTTTGAAGATTCATATGTTTTTTGTAAATCGTGTGATAGATGTCAACGAACGGGCAATCTAGGTGCTCGAAATCAAATGCCACTCACACCAATTCTCGCCGTTGAGATTTTTGATGTGTGGGGTATTGATTTTATGGGCCCTTTGTCAATTCGAATGGAAATTTTTATATACTTCTTGCCGTAGATTATGTTTCGAAATGGGTGGAAGCTAGAGCCACCAAAACTAATGACTCTCAAGTTATTTGTGATTTTGTAAGGGAAAACATATTCAATAGGCATGGTACACCAAGAGTGGTGATAAGCGATGGAGGCTCACATTTCAAGAAGGCTTTCCACGCTCTCCTCAAGAAGTACAACATAACACACAAAATTGGTACGCCTTATCATCCACAAACTAGTGGACAAGCGGAAATTTCAAATCGTGAGATCAAGTCCATTCTTGAGAAAACGGTGAATACCACAAGGAAAGATTGGAGCTTTAAGCTCAATGATGCACTTTGGGAGTATAGAACGGCGTATAAGACACCGATTGGTATGTCTCCATATAGGTTGGTTTATGGTAAGGCTTGTCATCTTCCGGTTGAACTTGAACATAAGGCTTATTGGGCGATAAAGAAATTCAACATGGAGTATGATGAAGCGGGAAACAAAGAAAGTTACAACTAAATGAGCTAGAGGAGATACGTAATGATGCTTACGAGAGTGCCCGGATTTACAAGGAAAAGACTAAGCTTTTCATGACAAGATGATTTCGCGGAAAAGTTTTGTTGTGGGGCAAAAAGTTCTTTTATTTAATACTCGTTTACGTTTATTTCCGGGTAAGCTTAAGTCCCGTTGGGTGGGAGCATTTGTTGTTACTAATGTTTATGATCATGGTGCAGTTGAAATTGTTAGTGACAAAACAGGACAACATTTGAAAGTCAACGGCCATAGGTTAAAGCCATATTATGAAAACTTTCCAACGGAGCATGTGGATGTAATTGGACTTCAAGATTCACTCCCTCTGGAGGAGTAATGTGCCGCAAGAGTTAAGTCGGGCCGTCGACTTTAAAACAGGCGCTTAATGGGAGGCAACCCATCGGTTTTGTATTTCTTATCCTTTTGCTTTTTGTTATTTCTTTTTCTTGTTCTTATCATGTTAAAATTTCCCACCTTGACTTTACTAGGAGGATTCAATTACATTGAGGACAATGTAAGTTTTAAGTGTGGGGGAGTGGTTAAGCATGTTTTTAAAAAAAAAATTAAAAAATTAAAAAAAAAAAAAAAAAAAAGTTTTACATAAAAACTCCAACTTTTAAAGATTTTAGAGTCACTAGCATACTTCTAGGTATGTTTACATAGAGATTTTGACCGACATAATTGAACTTGGAAGTGTTAGAGAACTACATTCGGATTTCTTGTTTGTTTGAGTGTTAAATAATGGATTTAATCATGCTTAGGTGATGCGAATTTGGTGCGGAGAAATGCGTTATTAGAGTTGCTGATCAATCATTAGTGGAGACTAACCGTATTCATATCATGAGAGGCACCGACCAGAAATTTTCCATCTACTAAAGAGCTTCTTTTGAGTGTGTGTCACCGTACGTTAATTCCGGGTAGAATGGTGAGCTACCCAACCTCCCACCAATAGAAGCACTACTCTTTGATCTCTTGAGTGCTAATTTTGTCAATCATGAAGGGTGACGTCTATAGATGAAAGCTTCCTTCTTGTAGTTCGATTTGCAGTTAGCACCATTCTCTCTCGCGACAACAACGGGTCCATAGAAACACCATCATCATCAACAAGGAGCGACATCAAAATCTACAAGGAAAGTTGAAAAAGTTCATGGTTTACAAGCAACGGAACGAGAAAAAGAGCAAATTTCAAATACAAGTAAAGCAACATACAAAGGGCAGATTTTTACATATATGTTGAAGACTTACAATACAATGAGGTAATTTTATATTCAAGTATGAAGACTTATTCACAAGAGCGAAGAAAATTAAAAGGTGAGAATTTTTGAAGTTTATGATTTCAAGACGATACAAGTTGTGAAGAATCAAGCGGTAAAATACTTCTTCCACGGCCATGGTTTATTTTGTATTTAATTTCTCTTGTAGTTCTCAAAAGAAAAAAAAAGAAAAAAAAAGAGAAATATTTGTTCTTATTTTTATTTAATGAGCCGTGGGGAAGGAAAATTTATAAGAAAGTTTCAAGCGACAAGGATTTAAGGTAAAAAGGGTTACAAATTGTCAAGGATTTATGAAATTCAAGAGTTTATCATCAATAGTTGAAACCGAAGACCAAGAAGATCAAGACGAGGAGCGGAAGACGTTTCTATTGGATGTGGAGAGTGGTGTTATCATAATTGGCGATCGGATATGAAGGTGAGTAAGTAATCTCATCCTCGATAATATGGTTGATTTCCTTTCTTAGAGATCGTCAGAAAAATGGTTTTTTGAAAATATTAAAAGATGTGGGTTTTTAAAAATATTTCGGAAGTTATCCTTCCCACCATTCAACGTGTTGCAGGAATTCTCTCTTCATTCCTACCTGCACACATGTGATACCCATAAAAACAAAGCCATCTTTTTGAGTGCAATTATCATAAAATCCTTTTTGGTGAGGCGTGTCGAGGCGAAATGCTTATTGATCGTTTCTCAAACACGCGTTCTCTCATTATGGTGTGGTTATTTCTCACTCAACATTTAAGAATGAGAATATGTGCTTTAGTATTTCTAACTTCTTATTACTAGAATGCGTAAAACTCTATGTCCTCATAGCTCTATGGATGCTTGGGACACTTGAACCCTTTGAAGTTGTGAGTTTTTAGTTTGATTTGCTCGAGGACTAGCAAAGTCTAAGTGTGGGGGAATTTGATAGGGTGTAGAATACATCCTATTTACTATCTATTGTTTATGCTTTCTTTGCTATTTTTCTTGTAAATTATGTATTTTACGCTTGTTTTGAGTTTTGTAGCTACTTTGGAGTCACACGGAGGAAAAGAAGAAGAAATTACCCAATTTGAGCCAAAAGGGCAAAAGGTCATTTCACAAGCGATTGATATATGGAGCCCAATTAAGGTTAAGGGGCAGCTCTTTTTGGAGGATTACTATAGACAAACCAACAGAGGTTAAGGGGGTCAGAATCGGGTTACCCTTATCGTGAAGCCCGAGTACCAATATCCCACCCATCAGCTATACCTAACCCTAAACTCGAGAGGCGTTTCTCTCAATTATTTCACATTTGAAATTGGGAAGAAAAGCAGCGCAGCTGCTATTGAATTTTCTTGTCTGAAATAAAGAGATCGGGAGAAGAAATCGAGAGCCAGAGATTGAATTCAAGAGAAATCGAGTAGAAACCAGTTCGTGGTTATATGAAACTTATATAAATTGATTCATGGTCGAAATAGCAAACACGGGGAATTAGAGTTTGTTGATATTGAGATTCAGAAGATGGATGATGTCTCGATGGTACTGATTCAAAGAAGAGGGGAGCAACTGAGTTGGTGGTGCTTTCAGGTTCGAATGAGAAGAATGAAAGCAGATATGTTGCGGCTATGATGATTCGATGAGTTGAGTTGCCGCTGTAATGGGTTTTAGTGGCTGAGTAGATGAAGAACACAAGAATGAGTTGATTCAAATCATGAAATAGAGATTCAGTAGATGAAGGTGAATCTGTTGGTGAATATGGAATTTGGGTTTGATTGAAGGTGAATAAACTGAATTACAGAGTAGGTTTTTGACATTGAGTTGGTTGAGACACTATTTGCTATGAAGATGGAGATTAAAAAGGGTTTTGATAAATGTCCGGTGAAGAGATCAAGTTAAATCGTTGAATAGTTGTTGGCCATAGTGAGATGAATTGGTAAGATGAAATGGAGCCGCAGAGATTGTATGAGATGCTAAGGGTCTAGTCTGCCACCGAAGCTGCACAAGAGCCGAAATCGGAAGTGACAAAGCTGCGGGTGTTGTATGCTTGCCAGGAAATGGTGCCGTCTGGGATTGAATGGTTTTGCAGATGCGGTGTTTGGTTGTGGAGTTATGTCGAAAGATGGCTTGTAGTGGTGCTGATTGCAGGTTGGCTTGAGCTGTGGACCGGTTGGCATTCGCAGGAAGGAATTGTGAAGAACGTGGTATCCGAGATGGGTTTCGCGGGAAATTTCCATGGTTTTGAATGGAAGAAGGAACCGAAGAAATTTACACGGGAGAGTACACAGGGGATGACAAAGATGCTATTACTATGACTTAGGGAGCAATGGGTTTGATGGAGTCCGAAGCTCACAGAAATGGAAGTCAAGCTAGCAAAGAATTGAAGTGATGAAACAATAGATGTATGTTAGGAAATTGTCCTGGGGAATGGCTAAAAATCTACCCGAAATTGGCCACCGAGATATGCCCAGAAAACAAACGGAACTCTGTCGGATTTATACCCGACCAGTTAACTCGGTGACCGCCAATGAGCCAATTCGGTCGATCCCGCCGATCCACTCAGGTGAGTTAGACCATTCACCGAAAGTTACCGACCGACCGGGAGCCGACTCGGTGTCGATCGCTTCTTCCTTGACTCATTGATCATCAATGCTTGATCTGATTTGACTGTTAGTCATAACATTGACTGACAGAATATTCCCTTACCGAGTGGAGAATCTCTCGGTGGCCGTGATCGACGGATTCCGCCATAATACCAGCTTTTCGGCGAGCCAAAAATTCCAGAATTTTCTATGGACTTTCTCATGGGTGCTGAAGACTTGGACTAGGAATCGGATGGAGAATTGGGCTCAAACTTGGAAAGAGAAGATGGAAGAGTTGAGAAAAGCTTGGATTTGGAAATTGAATTGCTAAAGGAAAAGGATTCTATTCCTTGGAAGAGTTGGAGAATATTAAAGCCTATAAATAGAGAAGTTTTCTACATCTTTACACACCTCTTTACACACACACATCACTTGTATTTTGATAGCTTTTGAAAATTCTTCTTTTAATTATTTGTGTGAACTCTTGAAAATTCTCCTCTTTTAATTATTATTTGTGTGAATTTCAAAAACATGAGTAGCTAATTTTATTATTGATTGAGGATGAATTCCTAGTTCTTAATACATGATTTGAGTTTTTGTTTCAATGATATCTTGAAGTTTTTCACATGATTATCGTTTGTTTTTACTAATAGGAATGATCTTAATGACATTCATGATTGATTGATAGATTGTTTAGAGTGCATGCTAAATTGATTTGTTAATTTGATCTAAAGCTAGTGAAAGTTAGGAGATAAGTAATCGTTTCTTGACTCTTTACATAAGTAGCAAACACGAGACCTTGCATGAGGGATTCCGTGGAGCAATTGTGTGTGAAAACAACGTTAGCAAGTAGACCTTGATCTAAGAGTTTAACTACTAATATCAACCTAATAAGTTCATAAATCTTAATGAATTTTATTTAAATTACATCTTGAGTGATCTACTTCTAGGTGGTTTGGTAAATAGAATCCTAGTCGAGAACTTCCGTGTCCCAAGTGATATAAGGGGTTTAGGGGTTTTAGCACCGATCTAGCGCTGCTTTACCTACGGTTGGTGATAATTTGTGACTAATAACAAGTAGAAAAGAACATAACTTGATTCATTGTTTTGCAACGAAGAAAATTCCTTGGTCTTGTCTCTCTTATTGCTTTCAACTTTCGATTTTTAATTGGTTTATTTTCTTTTGCTTTTTACACCCCCTTTCGTGGAATCTCTTCTCCTCGTGGGAAATTTAACTTGACTTCCATTATATTATTTTTAATTGAGTGGAAATATTAATTAATTTGATTACCCTATTTACCTAGTTTACCTCCAAGTTTTTTTCAAATATGTCTCTTCCATATGGTTTCTTTGCATCTTGATAGACTCCTATTGGTTTCAATATGTTTCTGATATCTGGAATGATATGGGTTGGAATTCTTTTGACAAGGAGCCAGATCATGACTTTTGAGAATTGTTCTTCATCAATTAGATTAGGTCCATTGGAAGGTACACCTACTAAGACCATAAGTTTCTCAAATACTCCTCTGGTGCCACCTTTCCTTAGGGTTATGTAGTTCTCTTCATGGGTGGTTCTGAGAATGCAGTAATTTTTCTCCTGTTCCAAACATCCACTTCAATTCTGCTTTGCATTTCCCAGTTAGCATTGATGAAGTTGCTAACTCTGGAGGTTTGAAAGCAAATTTTGCTGCAAAGCTTACAAATAAAGCACCCTTTCCAATCTTGAGGTTGTTTGGATTTCATGTTATCTGGATTGATGAAGACCTTTGGAAATAGGTCCTCATGTAAGTTTAGAGCATAATTCATTTTGAACTAGGTTGTGATTTCAAAATGAAGGTTGAAGTGGCAGGTTTTAATTTGAAATTTGTTCACGGGTACATACTGAGTTTTGTCATGCATAGAAAAGGTATCTAAAATTTGGAGGTTTGTAGTCCAATAATAGAGGGAACTAGTTTGCATGTAGTTGTGCATGCAGCTATCTCCAAAGTCTTTGTTGCACGGGTCTTAATCGTCAACTGGCTAATGGTACCTTGGATAGTGACCTGACATAAGAAGTCTAATGAAGAGTTGTGTTGTTAGTATCAATGTAATAAAAAGAGAGAGTGACCCGAGTTGCCCGATTTCTAAGTTGGAGAGTCTTGTCCTTATCAGCGACCGAGTTGGAGTGTAAGCATTGATCGGGTCCAAACAATGTTTTAATAACCGGACCGGATATTAAACCAGTAAAACTACTGGGACAAGGTTCACTGGGTTAACCAGTGGTTCAACCACTGGGTCAATGGGTCATCAAGTACATAATAACTTCAAAAGTAGCACTCATCTTATCTAATATATATTAACCTTAAAACGTGTGGTAGTGTACCAGTGGGGTTGCTGTTTAGCAACCTTATTAGTAAAGAAAAGACCTAAAAGAATTATTAACTTTAAATCAACCCCTCATATGTTTTTCCTCCTCCTACCAACCGTCTACCTCGTTCTTTTCTCTGTTCTTTTTTTGTGTTGGCTGGACTCTCTCTCTGTCACCTACACAGGAGAAGACCAACTATAAAATCCTTTTTTTCCTTCTATAAATTTGTCAAACGATTTCCTATTATCTTAAGTATGATTTTTATTTTATGGATTCATCTTTATTTTATGAGAAGATTTTCTTTTATTATTTCCATGAATAGATCTGATGCAGTATAAATCTGATGATGGATGATTTTCTTTTTATGAGAAGATTTTATTCTATTATTTTCATGAATAAATCTGATTCTTTAAGGCAAAATCCATCTTTTAATTGCCAAATCTTGAGTAAAACAAATTCCAACATATAGATTTAGTGGAACAGATGTTTAAAATTTCCAACGGATGCTTCGGAAGGAAAAAAGAATTCGATGGAAAAGCAAATAGTTGAACCGTTAAAAACCCAGCTGGGTCAGCAGGTTTAACGGTTAAACCGGCCGGTTCACCCGGTTCACTGGTTTTTTTAACATGTTAGTGGGTTAGTATCGAACCAGACCGTTTTTCTTACTGGTTCACCGGTTTTCCGGTCCAACCGGCCGGTTCGGTCCGGATCTTAAAATACTGGGTTCAAAATGTGATTTGGGCTTACTTCTCAGCTTTAAGAGCTCCATTGGATGTATGTTGTGAATTCTACCCCAACCAGATTTCTATTCAGCATTTGTCAGGATGCGAGTCAGATGAGTGAGCTTTAAGATTGTGTACGTGGGAGAGTAGCATGTGAAGTTCTCATATGTGTTGCGTGTCCGCCAATCACTGGTTACAAGTGTGTTAGATTCCAGAAATTCACCCCCACCTGTCAAGAAGACCAACTGATTAAAAGATGGATTAAAGCGTGTGGGAACCATTTTCCTGCAGTGTAGGCTATGAAGGCCTATTTGCGAGAGATTTGAAATGACAGGGAAGTAGGGGGAAGGGATTAGAGATAGGGATTGTGATTTTTGGGAAGTGTTTTCATTAATTGGTGAAGCGACCGAAGAGCCCAAAATGAGATCATTTATAAGGGTCTGTTCGGTAGCCGGAGAAACCAATTGTTCTGTCTCTGTAATTTTTTTCCTCAAGCAATTTTTCTTTCCGCAATTTTTTCTTCTTCCTCCATGGCTGATAAGCAACAAAAGATCGATCGAAAAGGGAAGAAAAAGTTGGTTGAGGTGGATGTCGAGCCTCGAATTCACTAGTATCCTTATGATCATGATGTGAGTCTACTGCCATATGGAATTGCCTTTCAACAGGGGTGTGAATCTCCTAATTTCAGAGATAGTTTTGAGTGGTATTTGAAGGATATACAACACAATATGGAGATGAAACTCGAAGAGTGCATGTAAGAGGATGGACCCCCTGGAATTGTGCATGACTTGTTGCTCGATTCTCCAGTTGAGCGATTGATTCAATTCTTCAATCAGCCCAAACCATATCCAATTAATCAAGATACCAGTAATCCTTTCCTCAGACTCGATGTTGATATTAAGCATGGAGGTTGTAGGATGCCTAGAGATGTGCATATTGGTGAAAATAGGACTTCTGAGACTAGTGCTTCTGAAGCTGTTGATGGTGAAGTTCCAATTCCAACTGTGAAACCAAAGCGTGCTGGATCTAACGATGATGATTGGGTATTGTATGCCTATCATCCAAAGTATGGGCCTTTTGAAGTGCATGAGGGAGTTGCCGCCGTTGCTGATCGGTTTCTCGTCTCTGGATTGAGTCGGATTGGATTTCAGTCAATTACACTTCCTGCAGCAGATAGGTTTATGGTTCGGCAATTGGAAGCACGACCTTGGAGAGTTGATGAACCGATGCATTTTCCTGTAATGGATGCTCTTTGACAAACTCTTTGGAAAGATAGGGCGAGCAATTTTTCAGGAAACAACCAACCCACTACCGGTCCAGGGCCCGATCCAGCTCAGCCAATGAACACTCCCAGCAACGGAACAAGAGATCATGATGCACCAGTACACGTTTAACATGAGATGGATGTTGATGAGCTGCATCCACCACCACCATCTATGTTTCGAACTCCAAGCCCATCCAGGCGAATGACTCAGAGTCAAACTCGCAGCGTTAGCTAGGGGACTCGGAGCATGACTCAGCATTTGAACTAGCAGGTAAAAAAGATCATCATTCCTCTTTCCCACCGTCAATATCTTGAGAGGGTGAGATTTTTTGGAATTTAAGGTTTGATGGAGAACAAATTGGAATACTTTATTCTGTTGTTGGTTAATTTCCTGGTGAATACTTTTGATACTTTGAAGACATTTATTTTTCTGGTTAATTGTTCTGTGTTTCTGGGTGTTGAAAGTTTGTATTGAATCAATGTTGGTTTGGATTCTTGAAATGTTGGGGTTTCTGTGTTTGTTGTGGTCTAATCTTGAGATGTCTTGATTTGAATTTTTGAAAGCTAGGTTGTGAGGATTAGATTCTTCCAAAGTAAGAGAAAACCTCAAGAGGGTAGGCGGTTTTTCAAAATGGTGCTCATAAGTGGTTTCACAATCTTTGTTGAAAAAGAAATTGAACTGAGTATTTGGTTCCTTAGGATATAAAGCATAGGTTGGGTAGTTCAGAGTATCAGTTTGATGAACAGTTTTTTCATAAATTAGGTAGAGAGGAATAGTATTGAAAGCACTGAGATTTATTGGTTCCTTGATGTTAAGAGGATTTTCCTTGGGTTTGATGGAATTTGGGGTACTTGGGATATTTGTGATTTGGGTGTCAAAGCTGATAGAGTTGATTGTAGTGACTGTGTTAGATGTGATAGTAGTAAACATAGTAGTAAATATAATGATTTCTGGGTTTCCTGTTGTGTTTCATGTGATTTTAGTGCTACTGATGATGATCAATTGATTGTAATCCATTGGAAAACAATAGACAGGAGATTAGATACTGACGATAATGTTGTTCTTCATTAAACAAAAAGGGGAAAAGAAAGGAAGGAAAATTCCGGGAGAAATCCGGGAGAAAACCAGAGAGAATTCCGGTCAAATAAGACAGTTGGGCTATAAGAGGACAAGCCAACGGTTAGAAGTAGACGGAGAAGAAAGAGTTCAGGTGATGAGATAAGGAGTTCAGGTGATTGGATAATTGTGGATTGTACGACTCATTCTCTCTCTCCGAACACACCCTTTAACTACTTGTCACCCCATTTTTGGTAATATTTTTTACAAGAATCTATACGCAAATTGTTGTGATTCTTTAAATACTTTGCTGAACAAATAGTTTTTTAAATGTTAGAAGAGTTAGTTGACAACATTTGAGAAGGAAAGGTGACGGCAGAACTTGGGCTTCTTAGAACTGTTGAATCTGAGTGTTAAAAGTTTCACCCAACTCTTATTAGTTTATATTAATAAAACCCCAAGTGGGACCCTAAAATATCATATTTGTTCATTTTGTTGGTTTTCCATAGTGGAAAATGCAGTTTGTTCATCCACATGGCTTAACAAGAAAATAAGTTTGTTGATTGCCATAGGAATTTCCTTAAAGCCCAAACATATTGCTGCTAGGAGAATCGGCCAAATTTTCCCTCATGTTTCCTTTCCCTTTACTCCAACCAAGATTCTAGATGCTCCTTCACTGATTTGAAGAAGGTCAAGTATCTAATGTGTTAGTGAAGGTATAATTATTAAGAAATCTCAAAAGAAACAAACCCAGTCATTGTTCCATATAGACATCTTCATGTCAAATTTATTCTCTCTCGGCGAATCGGTGTAATGTATTATGCTAACTCGGTGAAATCTTCTTCAACTTGAATAATCTATTTTTTCTTGAATTTGTTTTTAATCATGGTTTATATCTAGTTTTCTTTCATTAGTAATCACATTCAGCATTCTTATTAGTTTTTTTTTTTAGTAAATTCTTTCCGATTAATACACTTTCTATTATTTCTTTTAATGGGTTGTTAACTTTTCTTGGTTCTCCATAATGTGTTTACAAATTGATTCTTCTCATATGGCTTTTGCCTATGTATTTGTTATGATTGTTGCTTTTGCTGAGTATGTCTATAAGCTTTTGCTAACGGGTTTGGATTGTGATGGTATCAATGACATCTACGGTATCAATGGTGTCAAAGCTTTTGTCAGGAATCAGTTAACACGGCGAGTTTCTCTAGCGATTCAAATAAACAGATTATCCCGTTTTTTAGGTAATTCAAAAAATTTTAAAATGTTCAAAATCAGCTTAACATGGAAAGTCTGCCTCATAGTCTTCCTATTAGAATTACTAGCCAGCTGTAAAACTTCTCATAACAATAAAAATCCTCAGAATATCTGTTCCCGTCATTCAATCCAGAAAATATATCTACAATTATATATTTTTAATCTTCAAAACCTAAACCCAATTTTTTAATTTATAAACATAAAGCTGTCGACTTCCTTTTCATTCAGTCAAACAGTAGTTTCAAAATGGAAGAAGAGACATCAAGTCATGTTGGAGATCTCGTTAACAAGTTCAAGCAGGCAACTTTGGAGTTGGGAGATACTAATGAAGTGGTTGTTTTCAAACCAGATAATAACACTTCTGAGGAAGAAAAATCAAACTGGGAGGCTAGTGCTATTGGAAAAGTTATTATAGAAGGAAGAATGACATAAGCTACAATTGAAAAATGGCTACCTTTTACTTGGCCATTCATGACTTCAGAAGAGGTGCACATTGTGGAAGTGGAACCAAATATTATGATTTACAAGCTCAAAACCTAGGATTTACTCAACAAAGTGATCAATGAAAGGCCTTGGAGCATCAACATGCATCTTCTGGTAATCCATGATTATATCCCAGAAATTATCTATACTGAAAAGCACTGGGGATTTCAAATGTTTTGGATTCAACTAAAATATTTGCTTCCTAAACACATGAATGTTGAGTCCGTCACTAAAATAGGTGAAGTCACTAAAATTGAACCAAAGGATGCCATCCCTATTGGTAGCACTCATATCAAGGTTTGTGTGAATGTTGATCTAACAATGCCATTGAGAAGAGGAGTGAAGTGTATCACTAATGCATGAGTTACAAAATGGCAGCAGTTCTTCTATGAGAGGCAACCAAGGAGTACTTACAAAGAATGATATGTTATTAAACATTGCAAAGTTGCTTGCAAGGCCACAGCCACTTACTTAAATAAAGCTCATGAGAAGCCTTACTTTTTTGGCAAAGCTAATTCTATCAGGAAAAGTATCGCTGCAAAACCCAGTCACTCAGCACCGGTCTGTCAACAAAGCTCGAAAAAATTCATCAAAATAACTACTTTTGTTCCACCAAAAGATGGTATTGCTATTTACATGGATTTCCTTCTCAAGAAAAATGATCAGGAACCAGGTGAAGATATGAGGCTAGGAAAGAGGCTTATAATCATGGTTGATATGACTAAAACTCTCAATGATGCTTGAAAGCTCTTCCGCAATAATCAACAAGATACCAGCACTTCCAACCAGACTACTCACAGGGTCATAACTGGAGAAGATCAATTTGTTCATCCAGATAAGGAGATCCAGGTATACATCCCTAATTTTTCATCAGCATTCTCTTTTATTGCAATCTTATTTTTTTTTCTTGAAAACTGCGTCTATTAATATCCTTGTAGGGTTTTGGTTTTAGTATTAGGTTTTCTCATTTATTACACCTGTTTATGCATAATTAATCTCTCAAAAAAACTGCATCTTAATGACATCTCCCTCATTAAATCAGTTAAGTACCATCATTATTTCCATCTCTGCTCACGTATAAGTTATTAATTTCCGCTTGCATAACAAGTTATCCTAGAAGAATAACTAGGAATAGTTTCAAGAGTCACATCTTAATCTTCTTCTATTTAATCTCTTGCTCCCATAACACAATGAGGGTGTTGTCTTGGAATGTCCAAGGTTTCAATATAACAGCTACCAGAGAACACCTTAGAGATTTAGTTAGGTTTCAAAACCCTGACATAATATTTTTTTGTGAAACCAAACTCCATGAAGATAAAATGAGAAACTTGATTGCTCATTTCAGATTCCCTAATGTTAGATACCTTCAACCAGTTGGCCTATCTGGTGGCTTAGTTCTTCTATGGATAAATAGATTTTCATATGATATTGTTAGTTGTGATAATAAGATGATTCATGCAGTAGTTCAAAGTGATCCTAGACAACCAGAATGGCTTCTCTCATGTATGTATGGTTACTGTAATTACTCAAAGAAAAAAAAAACCAATGGGATTTCATAAAGGATATTGGAAGTAACATTAATCAGCCTTGGTTACTTCTTGGTGATTTTAAATTCATCTTCCGGACAATTATTCTTCAGCTTCATCTTCTAGTGATGGTATGGTTAATTCAATACTTCAGCATGCTGGCTTAGAAGAAATTGGTTTTATTGGAAGAGAACATACTTGCGGTCTAATAATAATTTGGAACTGGAAGGAAAACATCTAGATTGGATATGTCCTTGGGTAATGATGAGTGGAATTCTTCTTTCCCAGATTCTAAGATCCTTCATCTAAATCAACTTGGCAGTGATCATTTCCCCATTCTTCTTGTGACAGATTATTCTCAACCAAAATTATGGAAGCCATTTAAATTCTTTCTTTCTTGGTTACAAGATAGAACTTGTGCAGTTGAAATTGCCAAAGCATGGGAAAAGACAGTTAATGGGTCACCAGGTTACAAGCTAGTCAAAAGACTTCAGTTTACAAGAATTACTTTATCTAAATGGAACAAGGAGCACTTTGGGGACATCAATCAAAATGTATAAGCCTTGCAGCATGAACTCTCTACCATTCAGTCTCTTCCTCATTCAGAAGCTAATACTGCTAAAGCTATAGAAGTCTCCAAAGAACTTCGAAGGTGGCATAATATTCAACATAACTTTCACAAACAAAAATCTAGAGATAACTTCTTCAAAGATCTAGATTACAACACCAAGTACTTTTATACTCTTCATAAAAGGAAAAGATCAAGAAATAACATTGACTCTCTAAAAGATTAAAATGATAATTGGGTTCACTCTAGAGATGATATAGCTAACTTGTTAACTAATCATTTCAAGGACATCAGCTCTACTTCTACTCCTTCTATTGAAGAAAGACACTATAGTCACATTCCAACATTAGTCTCTGAAGAAGATAATATTAAACTCCTTGTTCCTCCATCTGATGAAGAAATATTCAAAACTCTTAAGTCTATGGAAAACTAGGTCATCCCCTGGACCAGAAGGATTCCAAGAAGGTTTCTATAAATCACAGTAGACTACTTTTGGTGGTGATGTGTGTGCTATGGTAAAACAGTTCTTCTCTTCTAAGCATATGCTCAAGCAAATTAATGAATAAGACTTACATCTCTTTGATTCCAAAAAAGAATAAGCCTTGTTCTCCAGCTGAATTCAGACCTATAAGTCTTTGTAATACTTCTTACAAAATTATATCAAAGATTTTGGTCAGTAGAATGAAACCGTAATGGAGAAAATTATCTCTCCATACCAAGTAGCCTATGTTTCGGTAGATTAATCAATGATAATACTATCATTGCTCATGAGATAATACATTCAATGAAGAAAAAATAAGGACAAAGTGGATGGTTGGCTCTCAAGTTAGATATGCCAAAAGCATTTGACAGACTTGAATGGCCTTTTCTTATTAAGATTCTCAAGAGTTTTGGATTCTCAGAAGAGTGGTGTCAACTAATTCAACAATATATCAGTACCACAACTTTATATGTCCTTCTAAATGGTTCACCTTGCACAGATTTCAATCCTTCAAGAGGAATAAGACAAGGAGATCCCCTTTCTCCTTATATTCTCATTCTAGCTATGGAATGGTTTTCAAGAACTATGGTAGAAGCACATCACTCAAAAAGTATTCAAGGGATCTCAGTAGCTAGAGGAGCACCACCTATTAATCATTTGCTCTTTGCAGATGATTGTCTTATTTTTACTCATGCAAATTTAAACAATGTGAATAATCTCTTACAGGTTTTGCAAGATTTTAGTTCACAATCTGGTCAAGTCATTAACTTTGAAAAATATTCTATTCGTTACAGCAAAAACATGGATCATGGGGTTTGTGACACTCTAAGTAACATTCTAGATGTTCAACCTATGAGTGAAAATGAGAAGTATTTGGGTTCTCCTTTAATTATCGGGCAGATCTAAAGTGAAAGCTTTTGAAGATATTCAAGTAGCATTTGAAAGAAGGTTAGAAATTGGCAAGGCACCACAATGCACCAAGTCGGGCAGATCCACTATGGTCAAAGTTGTTCTTAATTCTATTCCCATGTATCGATGAGCACATTTAAGATGCCAAAGAAACTACTCAAGAAACTAGATACTATCCAAAGAAAGTTGGTGGGGCTTCAAAACAAAGGTATTAATCTTATAGCTTGGCAAAACATGTGTTTATCTAAAGACTTGGGAGGACTACCTTTTAGAGATTTAGAAATGTTGAATCATGCTCCTTTCTAAATTAGCATGGAGAATATGTAATAATTCTGATCATCTTCTTGGAAAATCTCTTAAAGCAAAATATCACAAGCATGAGGATTTTCTACATCTTTATGGTGAAATGAGCAATTCTTCTTGGGTCTGGAAAGGTATAGAATTAGGTTTATCAATAGTTCAGCAGCACTGTTTTATGGAAGTTAACAATGGCAGGTCAACCAGAATTTGACAGACAAATGAATTATAGGGTTAAATCAAACAAGTTGAGCCTCTGCACTCTTCTCATTATCAATTTGTTTTTGTCAGTGAGCTAATTTTAACAAATTCCAATGAATGGGATATACAACTGCTCAACATTTTATTCTCACCAGAAAATGTAGCAAGAATTACTAGAATGCAGCTCTCATTATCAGAGGAAGACACCTTGAGATGGTCTCCTGCAAAAGATGGCATTTTTTCGGTTAAATCTACATATAACAAACTTATGGAGAGAATGGTTCAACATCAAGTTGTTGTTTGTCCAGTTCCCAAGCCAGTTTGGAAAGCAATCTGGAAAATGCAATTACCGCATAGGGTTAAGCTCTTCATCTGGAAATGTCTTAAAAATGCAGTTCCAACAAGACAAAGATTATCTCAGTTTAATTATCTAGATGAATATCATTGCAGCATCTGTAATTATGAAGAGGAATCCTTGTTTCATCTTCTTCTTACCTGCAATCATTCTAAAGCCATGTGGAGACTTTTCAACATCAATATTGATCAAGTAGACACCAGCTGTCAGAGTATCACACAATGGATCACTTCTTGGTTTGTTGGTGTCAGAAATACGAATGATGAAGAGAATGAACACTGGAGATCGTTACTCATGATTGGCTGCTGGATCATTTGGAAAGAGATGTGATTGCATTTTTCAGGATAAAATTCTTAACCCTAATAAAACTGTTGCTAGAAAAACCATTACATATCTCAACTTAGCTCGAATCATCATAATATGAATAACTTAGTTGCTAATCCTATAACTGGCACAGATGTTTATAGCATTAGTACTGGAGATGTTAATGCTATTAAAGTCTTTGTGTATGCTTCATTTGATTACTCAACTAATGAATGTGGCACCGGTATGGTGCTTTGTAATTATGCAGGTGCAGTCTCAGGTGTCAAAGGATCCTATGCAATTGGAATAAAAGATCCAGAAACATGGGAGTGCATGGCTATAATGGAAGCTTTAAGTTGGGTTAAAGAGAAGGGTTTTCAGAAGGTTCACATTGTAGCTGATGCAGAATCTGTTGTGAAATCTATCACAATGGAAGAACTATTTGTTAGCTGGGAAAAAAGGAAAATAATTAGAGGCATTAAGTCTATTTTATCTTCTTTTAATTTTTGCACCATCACTCATGTTAAAAGAGATGGTAATCGCTTGGCTGATTCCATCTCTAAGAAATCAAGAGGAAACAAACAGTCATTTGAAGAGTTTTATAACTATGCTCTTTGTATTGAAACTTTTCTAGAGAGGCATATTGAGCCTTATGATATTTAAATAAAATCTCAGTTATCTAAAAAAAGAAGGTACAATTATTAAGCCTCAAGCCTGTTATGAGCTATAGTTGATAACCTGGATCCTTATGCGTAGAAAATCTTAGCCTTTAATAGGTTACGTATTGACCTTAAAGCTTCGTATTAATTCTGATATTCGAGTTTTAATCTCTTGAGCTAAAAACTATTCACGAATAAATCTTTCTGATTTCCATATTGTTGTGTGTTAATGCGTTATTAATCGTTCAATGGATAGAATCAGGGTGCACATTATAAATTGATTAGTTTGTCAATAGCAAAATATGTGTTCTCTTGCAGAAGTTACAACTTACAACAATGAGGTTGAATCGGAAGGTTGTACTCGGAAGTCTTCTTCTGTGTGTATTTTCCTCTATTGTAGTACTTGCCAGAGATTTTTTAGTACATTGTGAAATCAAGAGACTGGTACCTGGAGGACCAAACCCTCTGCACAACAATGGATTCGGTGTAAAGAGGCTGGTTCCTGGAGGCCCGAACCCTCTGCACAACACTGGATTCGGTGTAATGAGGCTGGTTCCTGGAGGACCAAACCCTACACAACTAGCGCATTCCGAAGAAATTCTCGTTTCTGAGTAATAATCCAAGAATCTTAATCATTTTGTAAAGAGGCTGGTCCTGATTCTCAGCATCACAGCTGATAGGAAATCCAAGAATCTTAATCATTTTGTAAACAAAATCAAATAGTTCAATTGATTTTACAATATTGTATTTCTTTTTTACTCGGCCAACATGATTTTACCAGTATTGTACTCCCTCCGTCCCTAATTAGATGAGCTACTTGGTTTTTAGTTTTGTCCACAAATAGATGAGCTATTTCACTAACCAATGGAATATTTCTAAAACTACCCTTTTAATTGATTATTTTTTCTATAAGAAATATGTATAATTTGATAGTCATGTTTATATTCGTTACGTAGGTGTTTTAAAATGATTTTCAACTAAGATAAAGTTTATAAAAAAACGTGGTATAGTTTAAGAGATAAATGGTTTCTAAATTTTACTAATTATTGCCCATAAGGGTATACTTGTAAAAATACTTAAATATACTCCACTTTCCTCCTCGCTTAAAATTTGTGCAAACTACAAGAAATTTCATCTAATTAGTGACGGAGGAGTATATCTTTTGAATTGAATTATTGTCCTTATTTTGACGCTTTACAAATATCCTTAATAAACAATAAATATATCCCTATTTTCTTTTAAAAAATCAGTTTAATCATTAGTACCAACTTTACCCTTCATAATGTCGTTCTCACGTAAGGATCGTTTCATTTTTATTTTCAGATTCATATCTAAAATTTTCTCACTTTCTTCCACCACCGCCATGCCAGCAGCACCTCCACTTCCGCCGTCACCTCTTACCACCATAAGTATCACCACCTCCTCCCAAAGAATCGATTTAAGATCGATTTCCTCTTGATTCAGCTACAATCATAAATCTGGTGATTTCTCAACGAGAAATTATTCTCCAAAACCGAATCTCGAGCATGAGAAACATTAGATTCAGTTCTATTTCGACTTGATTTGGCTTGAAATACCTAAAATAAATGATATCAGTGTTAGTTCAATAGGTTTGATTTTAAGGTTTCGATCTCTGGTAATTTTGAGTTCAATTAGAGAACCAAAATCAAAAGAATTCAAGGGAGTGAGCGACAGATCAGGTTTATATCCAACACCCTAGAAATATTCTATTTTGATTTCCTGTATTTTCACATCATTTGAATTGAATCTCTTGCAATATGGATGTGTTTTTATTATGTAAGTTAGCTAGTAAATGGCCATGATATAGGATTGTAGTGATGTGATGTTGAAAATTATCAGATTTCAATAGTAGTAATATGTATCATTTTTTTAAACTAAATTTAGTGGTAGTGGTGGTGGTGGCGGCGGCTGTGTGTTGGTAGTGGTCTTGGTGGTAATTAATTAGTGGTGTTGGTGATTTTTTTGGGCTGCTGGTTTGGAGTTGTATTGGTGATATTGTTGGGTTGGTGGCAGTAATACTTGCATGTAATGAATTCATTGGTGGTGTTGTTGATTTGTTGAGGTTGATGGTTTAGGGAGTGGCGTTGTATTGGTGATATTGTTGTGTTTGTGGTAGTGATACTTATATAGCTTACAACACCAGCACAACCATAATTTGAAGAAAAATGTACTAAGAGTTGGTGGTGAACAGGTTTCAGTCCCATTTTTGAAAGAAATCTTCTTTACTCTCTGTCAATTATTTGTGATTTATTTGCTACTTTGGAGTAGTCCCTTTCTAATGAAATTTTGATAATGAATTGTAGTAGCACAAAGTAGTAACGTGAGCCTTGATGTTTCAAAAAGCAATGGACAAAATCGAGTTCCTAATGACAAGCCTCGGTGAGTTGGTGAATGGGGAACGTGCTCTTAAGAAGGTTGCAAAAGAAGATCTTGATGTTGTTAATGCTATTGTTAAAAGGTAAGCTCCAAAATACCAGGAAACTCTTTGTAAGACTATGTTATTATGTTTAAACTACGTTTGGAATTGCGTGCATGTTTAAATTAGTATGAACTATGAACTACATTCTGTAAAGACTTTAATGAACTACGGTTGCATTATTAATGAAAATTATAGGTGGAAGTAAGTGTTTGAATAATGGCTTTAGATGGAATGTGGAACTGACATGTAAAGGACTTGGTTTGTGTAAAAACCATTAATATATTAGTATACCAGCTCTTGCTTGTCAGAGTTCTTTACATTTATATTTTCTATGGGATCAACTACTATTGTTGATCCCATTTATGGATCAACTCCAGTTGTTGACGCAATTTTTATGGGATCAACTACGGATGTTGATCCCATTTTTTATGGATCAACTACTGTTGTTGATCCCATTAAAAACTGTAGGGTTTTCATGAATAACGTTTGAATGGGGATGAGTATAGTTTTATAATTGTTTTACATTCAGAATTGGTCTTGTACGACTCGTTAATTGTTATACAATAGTCTCATCGTTCCCTTTTTGGTTTCAATTTTATGAACTTAATAGTTAGTACACTAAGTTGAATTCCAATAAGCTTTGACATAACAAATGTTTCAACATTTCTACCATTTTCTAATTGAGACATAGTGAAAATATGTGCCATAACAAAATTAATCTCGCTTGTTTTAGATTTCCATTTTGTTTTTCTTTGATGCTCCTGATAACTACATTGCGTTGACTATCATACTTAAAGGGTGGAAACAAGCGGTAGTTGCTGTAGTACAATGATAATGGTACTTTTTTGTTCCCTACTGAATATCATGTGTGTTTTAGTGGTTTTGAACCCACCAGATAGATACTCCACACTGCCATTTGATATTTTCCTGTGGCATTCCTACAAGGAAGAGAAATTATAGTAGTAACCAGCAGTTGAAGGCCTGGTGTTATCTGTGATGCTTTACTCAACTGTTGAGAATATCTAATATTACTTACTGTTGCTCTCTTAAAGTAATATGTTTAGTATTTTGTAGTGAAAATATATGGTGGAGTATAGTGGAATGCAATCTAAGAACAAGAAGGATATGATTCTTCTAGGAGGTAATGTTTTAGTGTGCAAACTATTGAAATTGTTAGTGATATGAATTTCATAATTTCATGGAAATTCTGTTTTGGGAACTGTTTGGTAGGCTTGAAGGTTGGTATCAGAACATTTAAGCTAGAAACACAAAACAAACAAGTTTTAAACTCATTTTAAATGGCAGATTTAAATTCTTCAAATGTTGAATTTGTGGTGCAATGGTAGCATGACTGACTCCATGTCAGATGATGCGTGTTCGACTCACGCCAAGTTCACTCATTCGTATGTCAATTTTTTTGTTTTAACTTTTGTTGTCAACTCCATTTATATGGATCAACTTCCATTGTTGATCCATTTTAGAGGATCAACTACTATTGTTGATCCCCTAAATTGGATCAACTTCTACTGTTGATCCTTTTTTTTTTGGATCAACTATTGTTGTCGATCCCCTAAATTGGATCAACTTCTACTGTTGATCCTTTTTTTTTGGATCAACTACTGTTGTCGATCCCCTAAATTGGATCAACTTCTACTGGTGATTCTTTTTTTATTTGGATCAACTACTGTTGTTGATACAAAATATCTAAACCAGAGGTGGCGGCGGCGGCGGTGGGTGGTGGTGGTGGCGGATTGATGGCGGCGACGCCGATAATAGCGGTGGTGGCGGCGGCGATGGACTGATGGTGGTGGCGGACTGGTGGTGGTAGCGGCGGCGGTGGTGGTGGTGGCGGCATCAGTGGCGGACTGGTGATGGTGGTGCAATGGCGGTGGAGTGGTGGTGGTGACGGTTGGTGGTGGTGGAATAGTAGTTGAATGTTGGTGGTGGTGGACGTGTGGTGGTAGAGGAAGAAATTTGTTCTATTTTTAAATAAAGAAAAATATTATATGGATGAGGGTATTAAGGTAATCTAATACTAAATGAATAAGGTTATTAAAAAGTAGGGAAATTTTGTTATTGTACTAGGTATCACCGGGGCCTTACGGCCCCGGCTCAACCTCCCATGTTAGCGTTAGTTTACATAATTTATTTCTTTCTCATTCCAGGGTACTCATAATTTTATAACATTAGTAAACACCTAATAATATTAGTACTAATCGAATGAGTCTGCATTTAGGCACTCATTTTCAGCAAAAAAAAATAATCAATCATTTGATTTAATTTCACGAATACTCCAATAATTGTTATCATTATTGGAACGTTTGTAAGCGAGATTCGAGGTTAGTGGTCTTTTTCTAATTAACCAAGCCATATGCCGATTATATCTTTTTGTTACCTTGAAAACCATTATACCTTGCAACAGGTGCACTTGCATTGGCAACTACCAATGCCTCTAGAGTATTGATCAATCTGGAGGTATGAGTCAATGAATTCAAAAAGAAGCAAGTGCCCGGAACAAAAAGTAGTACCGCTTTTTTTTTTCCGCTGAAACCACCATATAAATATACACGGATCCGGACAACGAAGTCACAATGACCAAAGCACACCAAAACCGGATGATCCCAATGAAAATAGGAAGACTATTTAGGAAGCAACTTAGTTTACTTTAGAAATTAATGATGATAACGATGAATGTCTTTTTTCTCTACCAAACATATTTCAATATATTTAGAGAATGATACAAAACAGAAGTGCTCAAATTAGGTCAACTCCACGAAAGATTAAATTGCTAGTAATTTGCTTTGAAAGTACATTATGTTAGTCTTTTACTTAACAAAAAACATGTACAACAACGTGATACTAAAGAATCAATTTGGATAAAAAAAATGGTATAAGCTTGCTCAATTTGGTAACAATATATTTTTAGCAGATAAGATTCTAATACATTGTTACTTGTTTTTCTAATCATTTAATTAAGTATATGTGACCAATTTGATTGCTTACAAATTTTCCGAGTAGTTGAACAGAGGAAACTCCTCGTTTCTAGTTCAATGGAAAACAGAGGCAACTCCTCGATTCTAGCCCAGCGGCAAACAGAGTAGTTTAAGGTTAATGGAAAGTACTTGATGAAAACACTACAATACAGAGATACAACACTAATCCCATGACTTTTCATACACTTGATGGAGAGGCGCTTGCCCCACAATCGTACTTTTCTCCCTGTACTGATCCTCCAGACTAAATTGATCCACTCAACCAATGCAATCGTGTTGCAGCAGATTATTTAGGATGATCATTCGTTATGCCAGATAGGTTGTTAAAAATTTTATGAGATGGAGGAGTAATCCAAAGAAATTCAATGGACTATTGTACATTAAGTTGGCTCATGTTCTCAAGTAATCTACCCTTTTCATGCAAAGATGTTTCTCCCTTTGAGATGATTAGTCTTCCATGTTTCTCCCACTATGCACCATTAGAATAGTGTTATCAAGGAAAATAAAGTGAGTACAATTGCTCCAAATAAAATGAACAAAAAATATAACAAAGAAACCACATATTTAAAGGACACATGATCCAAATGTAAATATGCTGACACCACAAACCTGATATTAAAAAACCTAGAAGGGTGACTTTAAGAAGACAAAATCTTGATCTTCAACTAATAACATATCCTTCATCTCCACCATTGAGGGAAGAAAAGAAAACGGATAAGACAGTTAAGTGTACACAAGAATGGAGGTGTGGTAACATACTCATATTTTCGGGAATATTTTATAAGGTTGTAAACATGTATTAATCAATATTGAGATTCATACAGTAGAAATCTTTTCACCATTTGCGTATCCACCATCACTTCCTTTAAAAGGAAATTACGGTCAGTTACATTACTTGACACCATTATAACTGGAATTTTTTAGGGTTTTGACAATTCATGCTGTTACATAAACTCATCATGTGAAACTGTCCAAAGAATTCAATGCCTAAAAGTTGAGTATATGATACTTGATATGTCTTGATTTTTTTTTTTTTTTTTTTTTTAAAATCATGGAGGAGATAAATCCTTATGATGGTCGCTAGAAGACCATCCATATTGAGTTGTTCAGTGACATAAAATATAGGTAGATAAAGAAGTAGAGAAGAAAATCCAATAAACAAAAATGTCATATATGAACAAACCGCCTATTTTGAGCCTATGGTGAGGGTTAAGATAGTAACCCATGAGAAATTACTTTATATCAGATGATCAATGAGAAATTATTTCTTGCAAATAATTTCATGATTCTACATTAAAAAGCCTTTATGTATGTATAATACAAATGTGAAATCATGAATAGTCCTCTAGTTTCTTATATGGATTTGTAAATAATTTCTCATGGAGTTCCATCGGATACCCTATCCCTAATTAGATGAGCTACTTGTAGTTTCACAAATTTTAAGGCAATGAGGAAAGTGGAGTATATTTAAGTATTTTTTACAATTATACCCTTATGAGCAATAATTAGTGAATTTAGAAACGATTTATCTCTTAAACTATACCACGGTTTTTTATAAACTTTATATCGTTGAAAAGCATTTTAAAACACCTACGCAACGAATATAAACATGACTATCAAATTATACATATTTCTTATAGAAAAAATAATCAATTAAAAGGGTAGTTTTAGAAATATCCCCTTGGTTAGTGAAATAGATCATCTATTTGTGGACAAAACTAAAAACCAAATAGCTCATCTAATTAGGACGAGAGGAGTATATCATTAATATCCCATGGAGTATCAAGCCGCAAGAACCGTCATTTTTCATTAATCCGATCTGGCAGCTGGTTATGAGCCATGATATCCCAACTAACCTAGGTGACCTACCAACCTAGGTGACCCCATAATATATCCTTATGACTTACCTCCAGAAGTGAAGGACTTTTCCTAACAGTGTATGTAAAGGAAATCCATAATGACTCCTGCAGCAAAAATCACATTTTTAACAATGTAATTTCTAAGAAACCCATAAAAAAAGACGAAATTTGAGAATTAAGTTAACATCAACAAATTAAATTACGAAGAGACGATAAATTAATTTTTTTAGTGAAGAAAACCCCAACTAAAAAATCAAAACTACCTTTACGCTGTATGAACAAAGCTAGGATATCCCAGAAGTAAATTTGAGCTACTCATATATCCCGTGAAAACAATCTTAGCCATTACCTGAAGGTTTATCCTCTAGAGAGGATGAGAGAGATGCCTTCTTAAAAGCTTCTCCAACACCCTGGTCCAACTCCATATCTTATGTTGGAGTCCTACTTTGTCATCAAATAATAGAATCACTATCTTTGTCATTGGAAGCATGGAAAGTTTCAGTCACCCAACCCACCTAAGTAAGAATGCCATCCGTGGGAGTCGAACCCACAAATACATGGTTGAAAACCATGTGCTCTTCCATTTGAGCCAAGACAACAGGTGCCATTTCCAAAGTATGGGGGATACAATATGACGTAATACAAAGTAGATTGAGCATTACCCATTAATACAAAGTATGGGTAAACATTACCCATCTATAAACCCTCTTCAAATTTCTTGGAACTATTAAATTGATAAAGATAAAGATTAGAAAGAAGCCAAGGACATATTCTTACAGGTAAAGAAGCAAATCGAATTAAGATAATTAAACACCTTAAGTTTCAATATCCTTAAAGCCGAACTCGTTAAAAAATAAATCCCATTAATACAAAAGATGGTGGCACCGAAGATACTAAATGCAGTTATTAGTCAAAAAACAAAAATCTTTCTACAACAAATGGAGCGCATTTAGTGAACAAAATCGTCTAGCAAAACGTACCTAGAAAATGCGTGAAAGAAATACAACCAAGGGTTTCTCCCTTTCATCATCGCTAACTTTGAATAATTCAGAAAAAAACTTGCTATATCGAAGTGCGTAATCCTTGGATCTCTCTTTTCTTGAAATAACAATCTACGGATGTACATGTCCAAGTCGCTCCGCGTTAAAAGAAGGAATGCTCGTGTAAGTGCAATACTGCAAATTCCTACCGAGAAAGTAAAATTAAAAAAAAAAAAAAAAAAAGGTGGTTATTACCATTTCTATATAAGAGTCTCGTCGCATAAAAATAACTAAATAAAATCAAAAACAACAAAGCCGAAACAGAATGGAGATTTAATCAAAACCTCGGTTGAAAAATGAAAGCACAATGATGCAAGTCAAAAGTCAATAACCCAAAATTAGTTTAACAGTGAAACTATAGATAATTACAAACCCTATTGATTCCAAAATCAAAAATTAATAAAAATAAGATGGAAATAAATAAAAAGAGTGGTGTTCTATAACGTGGTAACTTTACCCGATAGAAGTGTTCAAGGATGGCTAACTATTTCGATTTTATGTTATCACCGTAATTATATCAACTAAGGGATTGTGAATGCTCCGATTCCAAGTCCTTATCTATTTAGATCAGAGGAATGTCCTATGAACCTCCTCGTAATCATCTTTCTACGGTGTGAACCTTATAGATTGTAGCATCATTAATCGTCAAAAGATTAAGTGAAATCTGAAAATTAAACATGATGTTGTGCGTTTCTCAGAATAGACCTAATCTAAAAGCTCATCTCTTAAAAGAAGAATGATACTTATATTCTGAGACTGCTGCAAATAATAAATAGATGGATGACCAAAATAAAGAATGTAAGTTATTATCGCGGCACAACAAAGAACACCAATGACACTGTCTCATATAAGTTACCTTATCAACGTAGGATGATTTGACAACAAAGGTTCCTCTCCAAACTACTTCCGCTAACCTAAACTACTTATACTAACCCCACTAATCACCAAATAAACTCACACTTTAAATGAAGCGACCCAAACTAATAATTAGATCACACGATCAACGATCTAAAATTGAGAGTCATAACCAACCCGAAAACCATTGCACGGTAATCTTTCCACTTAAATCCTATGATTGATGCGGAGGTGTTAGTTGAGATCATATCTTTGACAGCACCTTAAAGCTTGCATGGAGACCAAAGTCTATGCATTAAAAAAATAAAGTATTAAAACGTCGGGAATTTATTCGTATTGACCGCAAATGCATAGATCTACTAAATTTGAGTAGGATTATTACCGTTAGCTCAAATGCATAGTTATTATTGCATACCTGGATTTCACAAAGTCACCCCGAGAAATATTGTTCTCAAAGAACCTCATCATGCCCCCGGTCCAATAAAGATGATTTACAATGAACGTTTTCGCAAAGAATATGTTGTCCTAAAAGATTAACACCGACTTAAAAATCAATCAGTTATCCTTGCGTTTTTAATCACATCTATGAAAACCATTCTCAAGATAGTCACACCTATACACCCGTGACCAATAATATCATCAAATATAGGCCCTAACTTATTACACTATAGAATATTTTGGATGAAAACTACCCAAAATTCTTAGAGTCTCTCAATGCATGGTTGGAACCTACTAAATTCACTCCTCCACATATTTAGAATGACTAAGAACTATTACGGTGAATAGAATTATCTTATCTAATGTTTAGCTTGCACAATCGAAGGGTCGTAAGCGTCGTACATTGAGAATGATTGTACTCGACTAAGCTAGCTTGGGGCAAGATACACCATAAGTTAGCCAACCAAATTCCTCAAATCTAAGTGCACTGTGTGGAAATGGACGCACAACAATGAACAAAATATTGCAAAACATATAGGGTATAATAGCTCAAATAACTTACACTATCTTCACCGTCTTGCTCAAGTTCATTAGCATAGGTTTCCATCAATTCCGAGAATTTTGGATTAAAACACACAAAAACATGGTAATCATACCACGTAAATAATCTACATAGAGTTAATGTTGTAGATGTGCCCGAGAAAAGTACACTAAATCGATAACAAAAAAAAAAAAAAAATGAAAAACTGCCATTTCCACAATAGGCATGATCATTCCCGATCCATGGAAGGTGTTTGCTTTCTTAACCGTTTAGCTCATGGAAGCTCCACCAACATGCTCGGTTAATTCAATATATTCACTCAAGGGAGTACTTCCCGTACCGACTCAAAATTTCTTATTAATTAATATAGTAACTATCAAATTTGTTACCAAAATCGATAAGTAACATATGAACCTTGCGCTCCGTTCATAGTTGCAACAGGCAAGGCATGTTATAATACATCCCAACAACTAAAATTATCGCGTAGTAACCCCGTATATCAAAGCCCAAGCTATTAAAAATGTGAATCAACTTCAGATGCAGAGACTAATAATGTACATTGTGGTTTTTATATGCGACCCATTACTTGAAAGATATTGTTCGTCATGTTTGACCCATTGTCATTATAATATTCATAAGTCACGCTATCTAGTTACCTCGTATGTGTGTTCGATAAACATAAAATCATTAATACGGTTTAAAAATTGATAAAAATCCAAAATATTAACAAAAACTAACCTAGGATGTTGACCAACAAAGCTTCATCTCCGTCATTTCACTCAATTTCGTAAAACAATAGAAGGAACAATAGGTATGTCGAAAACTCATTTTATCATTCTTTAAGGTTCTTAAGCTCATAAGTTATAAATCATTCCCTCGTAAACCATGATACTGGATGTTGCCTCTTTCGATTCTACTCTGGCTTAACAACAACGTCTACCAAAGCTTTGAATATACCTCAAATCTCAACAAATCTTTTTCCAAATATAAATACAAACACGAAAAACTTTGGGATAATAAGACAGTAATATTCAAGGCATTTATTCATACAGTTTGTCTCAAACCAAATTGTGGATGGAAGTATTAGAAATATATAATAAAAGACTAAGCACAACTGTAGTATATACAGTTGGGTAACTTCCTACCGATACCTCAAAAACGTCAATGAAATACCGTTTCCTATGAAACTCCCGATCGCTTTGTATGTTCTGCATCTCCTGCACAAATAGAGCAAATATGGTTAATCTCTGATCTAGATGACATGGAAGAAGATTTCATGGCAATACCGATCTTGCTTAATATGTGAGGAGCAACTTTTAACAATCTAAATATTCAAGTATGTTGGTTCGATGAATTGGAATCAAGAGCCCTATTTATGTTGTTGTCGGAATTACCTTTAAGTTGTTGTTGGCTAAATCCAGAAAACTCCCAACTCATATTTTCTTGATTGCATCACCTACAGACTTAACGGACCAAGAATTCAACAATCAGTTCACCAAAAAAGATAAAGCTACAAACACCGATGAAGATAATAACAATGAAACCATACAAAACTAAGAAGATTCAAAATCAAACAATAAATCAACAGAGTGATTTATTACTCGAGAGGCAAAAGAGCGAAGAGCGAGAGAGTGTTTGAGAAATATGTATTGAGAAATTTAGATTTTACACGAAGAATCGTACCCACCCCATATTTCGTTCACCCACACCCCTCACTAAATCCAGCTATAAAAGTTGGTGGGTGATCCATGATGTCCACCTTCAGGACTTCACATACTCTTTGTAATCATCCTACAGATCTAGCAAATTGGAAAATAAATAAAATAATCGCATTCATGATAGATGTGAAATATGACCACCTGGAGGATAATAACAACTAACACATACTGAAAGTAAAGGCGCATTCATGATAGAAAAATAGTTTCTTCACATTGGGAAGCTACTATCTGCAATGTTCTTAAAGCCATTTTCGTCTCTACATTGCCTGTAACATACCAAACACAAAACAAATAATTAAGACGCTGGATGAACCTAGTTGCTGGCTTAGTGATCTTGTTATAATGAAGTGATGAACACAGTAAAAAGAACCACTAATTAGAAAAAGGCAGTTCTTATAGATATTATAAAATGACTATACGAAGGAAAAAGAAGAAGACCAATTAAGCTCTTAAACATGCCAAATAAAATAAAGATTAACAAATTTTGATAAACAACGTCTTACCGGATGTGCCAAGATAAAGTTCTTTGGTCCCGACAAATACTTGTTTGTGTCTTTGTTTCCATGCTGCAATAGGAAGTGAGACAGATGATGGTAATTAGAATATAAATTAATTCTATGGTATTGATGAGTTTGGGATTTTATAAATTAATTCTACCCTAAGACAACAAAATGTAATTCTCGACTTGGTTCTTGATGATTGATTTTGCGGTTCGGGTGACAAAGTTTCACTCATAACCAACAAAATTTTTTAATGGCTAATATACAAACAGAAAAAATATCCACATTCAGATCCGAAACTCTCCCTTCAATATCCTTCTACTTGGTTCATGTTCTATTCAGAACAGTAACCAAAAGGGCCTTACCGAAAGTTAGACCCAATTGAACTGAAAGCATGCTATAGGATATGAAGGTGACAACCCCAAAATGTTGTCAACAACAAAAACCCCATGAAAAAAGAGTTTGTAATGAGACTATCAAACTACGATTCCCACTTTTGCTCAACGATTCTCAAAACCCAAAAACAATAACCATAAGCATTTGATAAACACATGTTAAACAACAAATATATTTCGATACCACGAAGCACAAACCCCAAATCCAATTAATTACACTAAAAGAGTAACAAAAGGAATACAAAACATTCTTCTTCTCCTCCTTTACTCAAAACATCATCAAATTAATTCCACTCCAATTATGTTTAAAAACAAAAATTATTGTAAAAATTTTACCTTTCGCTTTGAAGAACTTTGAGTGGAACTGTCCTTGATGGACCTTCCTAAAATCAAACATATATCATCAAATAACTTGGCTTGAAAAGCGAAACAGAGTATAGAGAGAAAGAAAATGAGAAATCCTGACCTTATGGATGTGAACCCTATACCGAAATGTCAACCGAAAAATTAAAACCCTAAACCCTAAATTACATTTTTATTAATTATCGAAGCCCTAGTCAAGCTACTTTAGCCAACCTAATTATAAGAATTACAATGAAACCGACATAAAACTTACATGTCAATCACCAAAGGGAATCTTGATAGAGGAAACCGAAGAGGATAGAGGAAAACAGAGGCGCTCTTGGTGTAATTTAGGATTGGTTCTAGTGTTTGTTACCGAAGAGGATAGGCAATGTAAGTAATGATTCTCTACATTTCCATGAGTTGGTTCTGGTGCTGGTATTAAACCTTATGTCCAAGCAAATTGTATTGCATCTACAACCACCATAGCAAGCAGAGTTAATACTTAAAATGATAAACTTCGAACTTGGAATTAAATTTTAATAAAGGAAAAAAAATATCATTCACCTTTAATCGAGGAATATTGCTTCCGTGAAACCTATTTCATATATATGTGCCATATCATAGTAACATAGACCTACTGCAAAACAGAAAAATTCTTTGTTGATATGGGAAATGAAATAGCATAAAGCAGAAAAAGTATGTTTTAAAATCGGAGACATATTATCACTGGAATGAATGGAACAGGAATGAAGTCATGCCCAAGTGTGTGCATCTTCATCAATGGTGTCATTCACGCAGTCTCCATGGTCATAAGCATAAACATCTTTTGTTAGCTAAGGACAGGCAAGATAGGCTCAACTGCCCTAATAAGTGGCTTAATTTTTTTCCATCGAGTTTATCTTGAATAAATAGAAATTTAAGACCCAGAAAATTTCACCCTCCACCATACAACCAATGATCAATCAGTATCTCTCCAATTGTTTCCATTTGCTTTATACACTCCTCATCAATGACATCCTGGTGCAATGAAACATGATTTAGGACACTTGAAACATGATTTAGGACACTTGCTAAACAATACTTGGTATGTTGTAATTTCTAATAAATATAAAGCTCACGTAATAACATAATACAATTACTTTCATGGCTTGTTTATGCTGACCCACTCTCATGTCTTGTTTCTGCACGACCCCATAAGCCAATTGTGGAAACTTGAAAGAGAATTCAGACCTCATAAGCCAATTTTCCCAATTTTGAATAAGCAGGAACATAAATTTCTATTGGGAATCTAAAACTCTACTTATATATGAGTAAAGTATATAAAATCCGTTTAAAGTATGTCAGCAGACATGGATAATTATATAAGTAATACAAAATTAGTAGTTTCGGTAATCCAAAATTTCGTAAGATATTTTGGCAAATCTAGGTGAATGTATTTACCTTGCACTACTTCAACAGAGTAACTGTCGGGATTGAGAAGAATCTCCACCACTATTGATGTATAAATGCTTGTCCCCTTGTGAATGGGACATAAAAAATGTGGTGTGAGATACCAAGACCCTTAATGTGATCAAGCCAAGGGATTGGTGAACTTCTAGTTCTCATGATTCTACATGATTCTACTTTTGGTGCAACTACTGCCATATTTAGAACTCCGTCACAAATCCGTAAATCAAAAACTAAGTTTTTAAAAAGTTCTCATAATCTAGAAAACCGATAAGAAAATGAATTCAGGGTCCAAATCACTTTGTAGCTAAATGAAAACACAATAAAGATGTTGTATTTAGATGGAAAATGAGTAGATAATTGCTTCTTTGAGCAATTAAATAAAAGTATGTGATTGGGATTAGATCATATTACCTGGACTGCGCCTTTGAGGAGTTGGAAAAGATTGAAGCCAAAGAAAATGGAATGCTTTATATGGTCACCTGCAAAAAATCGATTTAGCAGACAATGAGTTGATCTCGAATCCCATATCTAATATATCTCTTTGAAGTTTCCAACGGGTTTGGCCCTTACCGTGATATATAAGCAAATATCAGTTTCATTTTTTCATATAATTAGAATAAGATAAATGATACCTTATGTTATTGAGCTACGTAAAATTAGGTAAAATATCTCCTACAAAATATCATTTAGGACTATCAGTATGATTCTCAGTTCAATTTATTATCTTTCTCATTAACCTACGAAGAAATATTTTTAAAAAATAATAAACTCAACATAAAAATATAATATAAATTTGGGAATCACAATCCGAGTTCACAGTGTCATGCTTGATAACAACAACGCAATCGAATCAAGTTCTCCAAGTTACTAACAAACCTGAAGCTCTAAAAATAAGATCATCTTAATAAGCTTTAATCACTTTCGAGGTATCAACATCATTAATCTCTGTACTGCAAAAAACAAAAAACAAAAAATCATAAGAAAACAAAAGAAGAAGCAATACCTCTATACTAAAATCAAAACTCCTCATCAAGCACCAATCAAGAAAATCTACTTTAGAAAGCCGAGGGCCGATGAGCGAGAAAAAAATTAGATGGAAGAAATGAGTCACGCCACTCTATGAGGCTTCGGATATGGATATGAGAGAAATAGAATAAACCTCCATATTATGCCAAGTGGGAAGAACTTTTCTGTCGGATGGCAATCAAAGCATTCACAATATAGAAACCGCCAGTAGTAGTAGTATGAATAGGACCTCACACACCAAAAATAAATAAATGGTACTACAAAAAATCAAGCTAAAATAGTTTCATGATTAGGGAGTACGAAAAGTTAATTTAAAACAGATTACAATCTATAAACTTCTCAATGGACGACAAACTAATTTCAGCTTACCAACAAAGGACAAAACTTCTATCTACCACGGTGGTCGGCAGAATTTCGGCTATCAGGAATTTGAAACACCTTAGTTAACTCGCTTCTCATTTTGGCTTTGGCTTTTATATTTTTGTACAATTCAAATTCTCGTACGCAAATGTATACTTGTTGTTTTGGGGGCCACAAAATTAGAGATTAGTATTTGTTTTATTTGCAAACAAACAGACTTCTTAACTAATTTGAGGGGAGATTCCTTAACTAATTGTTATCAAATAGCTAATTTGAGGGAAGATTTGTTAACTAATTGTTACCAAATGAATGACTAATATGTAGATAGTTTATAGGATCCATGGATTACATCTTGTATTGTAAGGCAACAACCATTATAGGATCCATGGATTAAGAGATCGATTAGATTTGGCAAACACACTACTGGACCATTTCTTTATATCCTTGACTTAGATGGATTCCTAGCTAGATCCACTATTGACCCCTCAAGAAGATATACCGCTTGGTTCGAGATGTTAGACTGCCCAAATGGAGAAGCACCACACCAGAATTTCATCGGTTGGAGCATATATATATGTGTACAAATATCTATAGAAGCCTTTATGGATTTATCTCGATGTCAAGATATATGTAACGGTTGCCGTAAGTTATGCACCCTGCACCCACTTAAACCTATAGAAAAAATATTTCTAAGCTTTAATTTCAATATGTAACTCGGATAATACAATTAGTAAATAGACAATCAATGAAAGACACAAAGGGGACAGAAAAGAAGCACCATTTATATAAAAACAAATTAAGAGCTTTGCTGCAATTAAGAGTCCATGGGAAGTAATTTATGTTACGTACAATAGCCAATGGATTACCTTTCAGCTGCTCTTGTAGCATCTTTTGATTAATTTTTCTCATCCGCATCGTTTTTCTCATCCTTCATAAACATAACAAAAAATATAATAAGCTCACGGAACAAATCGTAAGCAAGTTTAATCCAATAAATTAATCTAGAATAGAAGAAAACCGACCTGAAATTAGAAAACAACTTATCCTATGGAGATGGTTTCAAAGACAACATGCAACATGCTTAGCATTCGCCGCAAGGTCTCTTACTACACCACAAGTAATTAGCATCCTAAAATTTGAAGAGACTTTCATTAGAACCGTTGAATGGCTGAGAAGAGGAGTAAATAACCCGAGAATTTGCTAAACCCTAACTCTGCCGAAAGACCCTTTGCAACAATCTTACGAATCTTAATAGAACCCATGCAAAGGAGTAACAAAATAATTTGAAATAAAAACGAATCAAAACCTTACATATAAGAAAGTGATAATTTGGGTTGGTTGCAATAGATTTCCATATTCAGACATCTTCGAATCACTGCAATATCTTCTTCTTGAGGCAAGAAACAGTGATGAATTAGCGAACCATAAAAGACTATCTTGGAAAAATCAATCGAAATTAGAGAAATCGTGTTCTTTTTTGTTTGAAAAATCTAATCGTGTTCGAACTTCTTCAAGTGTTTGCACTTTGCAGGGAGGAGGAAGGGGGAGAAGAGGAAAAATAAAGATAGAAAGAGAACAGTTAAGAGAATTTTATATGACAAATAAAAAACAACGGATCCGATGATCCATCCATTATATCAACGGTTCGAATAGCCTCGGAGCATCACCCCGCCCTATTTCTATAGGCCCACACCCTTACGCGCGTAACATAGCCTCATGTGAGTCTTGCTACTCCATCAAATCTATGGCATATTCGACGTGTAAAAATAGGCAGGTAGAATATCACGGTTTATAAGCTTAGACAATTCCAGAATTTTAGCAAATGCTAAAGTTTGCACACAAGAGAGTGAATAAGTTTGGCAACACTGATACGAAGCTTCCAAGATAACAATTAATGACCTTATGTCTGACAGAACTTACATCGATAAGGTTAGAATCTAAGATTTTTTTTTCTGTTTGTAGTTTCAGCTAGTTGCTATTTGTATTTACAAATCTCATAACTTAGCACACAAATACCGGTATCTACCAAGATTGCATGCATTTCCAATGGTCATTTATACTCGAGGTATATTTCCATTCACTAGCAAGTCAGTCAGGTTTGCCTATTTTTGTTTATTTATTTCTGAGGCTTTGATTTTATCATTTTACAAATGCCATGGCAAAAACCATGAAACTCAGATCCGAGGACGTCAGACAAAGCATGGCATACTGAAAACACAAACTAGGTCATACTACTATTGATTTAGGTGTAGCTTCGGAAAGATAGAAGCGCATCCCAGAGGAGATAGAAGATTTACAGATCCCATGGAAAAGTTGAAATCAATAAGGGGAACGTTCCTGATGCAGTTTAGAAAGTATGCAGTTTAAGGTGGGCACATTTAAGGAGCACTGAAAAAGGATGCAGTTTAGAAAGTAGAACGTTCCTGAGTTTTCTTGGTATGAACCTTGTTGGTTCCTTGAATTATTAGCTGTGTTACAAGGACACGGACACGGTGTCGGTGTGTCGTGTCCAATACGTTACCTTGACACGACAACTTAAAAAACTAGAAAACGGGGAAACGGATAGCGAGCATAGAAAAATACTTACATATATGTACATGACTAATAAAAAAGGCATTAGAAATACAGACTCCATTGATATTTCTACATATCTCCATCATCTCAAAGATATAGATGTAGTTGTGGGAGAATATCTCCATTTTTGCTAAAAAATTCTAATGGAGATCGGTGATTAGCTTCGGGAGTGAAGTGTTTTTTAATTTTATTAAATATTTTATTCTTGTCTTGGGAATTGAGCTGTGTCCTGTGTGTCGGACACGAGTGTCCATTCGTCGAGTGTCGACACGGCGTATTTTTTATTTATGGAGTGTCCTTGTAACACAGATTATCTTTGTCACATGAACTGAAATTAACATATGTATTGTGCAAACAGCTTGTTATAAATGCATTTAGAGGAATAGAAAAAATACTTTAGCAAAACAGATGAGCACCAGTAAATAACATCGATTGGTAGTATATTCATTTACAAAAACGTCTAATGACAAACAAACAAACAAGAACCTAAATAGACTTCTATCTGTGCTTAATCCCAGGTAACTGAGATCATTGAGTTTGATAATCCAGACTCGTCGAACGTTTGCTTGCTTTCGTAGTCAAGAGTCTTTGATGAACCTGGGATGGCTTGAGTCAAATGAAAAGGCCGCGGCCCTGCTTCGACAAGTTGGGAGTTACAGAATGACCATAACAACTGGACTGGATCTGTTCGAAGGAAATTCCGCTGAAGCCTACGCCCATCAGGTAGACGAACTCCTATTCTGCAGAGGAGCGTCTTCTCCACCTTTGGCTCTTCAGGGAGATCAGGATATTTAAGTTTCTTGTTTGAGGAAGTTACTGGTTCCTCAATCACCAATTCATCTTGGACACTATAAGCTGGAGGAGCTGCAGAAGTTGTCATGTTTTCCATTGAAGCTAGAATTGCTTGGAATAACTCCTCATCTTCCTCTTCGGTAGTCTCAGGAACAGTAGTTTTCTGAGAAGTTTCTGTTGGACGCTTGCGAGAAAGTCGAGTGAGATGATGCTTAGGACCTGCATCCATGTATGGTGCTAAATCCTCCAACAATTGCACGGCTTCGATCATTCCGGTCCAAGATTTCACGTTTTGCCCGGTGATTGGGTCCAAAACAAGGACTGCAGGAAAATATGTCAACTTATAATAATTACACACCTTCTGACCTTCAGTAACGTCATCATAAACTTGCCAAAAGATGAAGTTGGCGCTGATAGTCTGAGAGACGGCTTCGTGTGCCCATGTATCCAAGTTTAGCGTTAGAGAACTGAATTCCTGTTTAGATTGCACATTTACAATCAACCACTTGTCTTCATCTTCAGCGGCTTTTTTTGCCTTGTGGAAAGGTCCATCATACATCAATGCCACAGGGGGAGGATACATGGAAGCCAGGTTATCATCTAGAGAATTATCTATTGCATTATCTACTGCACTAACATCAGGTTGAACCATCTCAGCCCTAACACTCGGTTCTCCTAAGTTAATAAGCTCATACGATGTGTTTGGATAACGCACTTCTGGACTGTAAAGCAGGCTAATTGCGGCTTCAAGATCCCAGTTCGTTGCTTCTAAATATTGTTTCGCAGTCTGGATTGACTGCCCAACACCAATTTCAAGAAACAAAGACATCAAAGTGTCTTTTTCAGCGGAAGAAATCGAAGTGTCTTTTTCAACAACAGCAAGATTAGTCTCGGACACTATATCTTGCCCATCATCATCAGTCCCCCATTCTTGCTCATCAAAATCACTTTCTGTATCTTGCTCTTGAACAATATTCTCCATGTCAGACAACCAAGAAACCAGGGGTCTTCTTGATCATCAAAACCACTCTCCATGTCATCCGCAGCGCTGTTCTTCCTCATAAGCATCACTTTCCAACTTTTTGCTCGTCATGATTGTTATTCTCTCTTTCAGAAAGAAAACTTAAATCGCCTTCAATCTTTTGCCCACGGACATTGTTATTCCCCATCTCAAAAAAACAAACAAACTAAGCACAGCAACAACAATCCTGACCTAAGACAAAGAAACTAATAAGATTGAAAGTATAGGTATAGAGTTATTGGCCAATGGTATTTATAGGTTTTGGTGGACTTCCTATCGCATAGAAGTAAGGAAACCAAGCCGGATTAGGATGCTGTTTGGCTTTCCTAACTCCACCCCCCGGCCATATGAATTAGGGCAACATGTCTTAGATTTACCGATTTCTATTTATGGTTTTGCAAATGTTTTGCTTGCACAAGGGGAAAAAATGCTTTCCATTTACGGCATCCACAAAAAAAAAAAAAAAAAAGGTTTTGGCAGTGAGTTGGTTAATGGGATACGAGAAGCAAAAGTCAATTTCATATGTTAGAAGACAATTTATTCACAAGTCAATTATGTGTGTTTCGGTGGTGGATGTTTCCAGTATATATGATGGTTTTGCCAGAAATAGTCCGAAGCATATCATCTTTGGGGAGATAGGCTCACTTTTGAGCTTTTATCAGAGAGTTTTTCGTCAGAGACCCGTAAACTTTATTCATTCTCATATCTCCGAGCATAATTGAGAAAGTACCAGAGATTGGAAGCCATGAAGGCAGGACAGGACAAAGTATAATTTGGACCAAAAATTCTTTTATTGAAGAAGTAATTCAAACTAAATTGTTTACGCTGGGATCAAAATAGTCTGAAATACAGCTTCATGTGCCCATTTATCCAAGTTTGCATAAGAGAACTGAATTCTTGTTTAGATTGCACATTTATTATCAACCACTTGTCTTCATCTTCAGCTAGGGCTGTTCATGGTCGGTTTTGTAGTTTCTAGCCAAACTGTAAAACCGGAAACCAATACTATTGGTTCCTAAAAATCTAAACCAAACCAATCCATTAACCATTGGTTCAAGTTTTCAAATGGTTCCAAATGATTTAGGTTTGTCCCAGTGGTTTTTGGTTAACCAATAATTATGTCAAACCAAAAAAAAAAATTACACAAATTTACAGATAAAAAAATCGTAGCTGCCGATAGTATTGGTTTACACAAATTTACAGACAAAATAAAATAAAATAAATATCAAGAATAGTTAAAGCTTACTCTAAATCTAGAGATCAAAAGAAGATATATAATATCTTAATTTAGTTATTGACAAATAAATGAAGGAAGACCGGAAGAAAAAGCCGAGTAGCAAGATCTGTAGTTGGGGGTGGAGAAGGGAGGCGACTGAGAGAAGGAGAAATAGAAAGAGGGAGAATATGTAATAAATATTAGATTTAGGTTTCAATTTATCAAATTAATGGTAGAATCTAATGCTTGTAAATCAAATGTAGAAAATAAGTTTAAAAAATTAATCGGTTTTTCAATGGTTTTTTTGGTTTTAGAGGTCAAACCAAACCAAAACCAACACTATTGGTTTTCCACTTTCTACGCCCGTAACCAATCCATTAGTAAATGGTTCTATTGTTCTTTCCTAATTGGTCCGGGTTTGTCCGCTCCAAATGTGGAACCGAAAACCATGTTCCCATTTCTATCTTCAA
>JAJJWW010006674.1:0-26405 GCA_023531295.1 Papaver armeniacum
GATCTTAGTCGGCACCTTATTCAAACCCAGACCTTGGGCGACCTTTCATATTTTCAAAACTAAATTTTTTGATGAAATCGAACTCATAAGACATATAAAAGGTTTAATACAACTTTGAATTCTCATTTTATAAAATTTTAATCTAAACTCAATTAATTAACCTAATCAGAATTTTTAGTGTTAATTAAACAAGAGCATATTAGCCATTTAGAAAATACAAGGTTAAGGGGTGGCTTCGTTTTACTTCATAATGACCAGATTTTGTCTTATTGGGTATACCCCAATCTCGCCAGGTAGTTTTAGATTACTACGGAAGATTTTGGTTCAAAATGGCATTTTAGGTAATTTTTCGTTAGATTAGAGTTACACCAAATTTTGGGAATGATGCGCAATTGCAAGTTTCATTACAAAAATATTTGGAGTCAACAGGTAAATTATATAGCCTTTGTGAATTTGTTATGATTTGATTAATTGTAGAATGGGTTTGTCTTTAATTTGAGGTGGAGTCGATTTCATGGGTTTGAATATGAGTTTCTTTACGAAATAGGAATTAGGGTTCCTACTGAGTGTAAATCCAGCGACATGAAAATAAGTATCAAATTAATTACCCAATTCTCTATTTGTCAAACTAAAAAATTTGGTTCTTAAAACCTTTTTCCAAAGATTAAAATTATGAAGCATCTCAAACAAGGTAATAATTATGACTAAATACTTACACATACATTCTAAATGATCTTGTGATCTCCATTTCTAGCTAGCTCTTTAATCTAAGTTTAGTGTTCAAACATACATAGGGTAAAGAACCCCACTATTTTTCGACTCAAAAGGAAGAGAAGTTACTTATGAAAATTCCAAATCTACCCACATTCATTCAATTCAAAAGTAGAAGGTTTTCCCATTAAATGGAAAAAAAAAAAAATAATTTTGTTAAGCACAAATAACTTTTCTAAATTCATATTTGATTGCTATCGTTCTTTCTCATAAATAACAATATAATAATCCAATTTCAAAATCCTTTTGGTATAATATAGAGGACGTACGTACAAAAAAAAATCATGAGGGAGGAAAATATTGCATAATTTAGTCTTGAAAATATCAGTTTCAGTCACCAAGTTAGACTACGTGAAGCACCAAAAAATATCTTATAAAATTCTCAAGCATTTAATTTCATCCGATGCTTTTGCAAACTAGTAAGATTAGGAGTCTACATGTTTAGTGAGATGGGTGAAATTAGATACACGTTCTTTGGGAAAAAAAAATCTTAGAAAGTTTAGAAAAAAAAAACATGCTCATATCATCACTAACTCAAAAAAATTCATGGAAGCAAGATAATGTTAATCACGTAGTTCAAATATTCAAAGTTTCGGTCATATCATATAAATAACATAATATTTATTTCAAACATCCCATTGGTGCAATGATCAATTTCAACAAATTTTTTAATCTCAATCTTGGTTAAAACAAGATAGGGACTAGATTCTTTCTTATTTCGGTGGTATGAACATCTTTAACAAGATAGTTTTACCCGAAGTAACTTTTGAGACCATACCAATACCAAGAATCCTAGAGATGTGAGTATAACTCAGCAATACTTTCTTTCATAAGATTCGGTTCAACTTTTGAATCATAACCTATCAAAAAAAAACATGGTGTAAAACATCAATGTATGCTAACCTCTCACCGTATCCACATTTCATATTATCTTATAAATCTTGAAAAGCATTGTTAATAACATTTGATATTCTTGCAATGTCGTGTCATAAGACATGGTTTAATGCAAGCATAGAAGATAACTTCATAATTTAAATTACGTTCATTTCTTAGTAAAAGTTGGTATTCATATTTGTTTTGACTAGGTTTATTCTTACGGTTTTGGTTTGGTATCAAGTTCTATCTCATAAGTTTCAAACTTGTGTGAGTCACACTTTTTTTGTCATAAAAAATAATTCTTAATATCTAGTTTCCGTGCAACTCATTCTAAGATTAAACAATCTGATCACCACAATAATTACAAATTGTTCATCAAACATACATCATTTTCCTTGAAAGATCAATTGGCTATAAATCATTGTCCACTCTTTCGACACCGACAAAGAAATTATCAAAACCATTGCTCGACAAATTGATTAATCCCCGCTTGCAATATTTATTTTATTGGAAAATAAAAACTTGCTCAAGTAAGTGAATTCTCACTTGTCATAATCATTTACATGTGAGAATTTGAAGGAAAAAATAATTAAGGTATGCACTTACATGATTACATAAAAATCAATTAAAAAATCAATACTCCAATTTGCTCGTAAGTGTCAAACAAAGATTCAAACTTATATAGTTATAACATCATATATTTATAACTTTCTATCAAGCATATTATCAAACGTATGTGATGCACTAGTTTGATTGCTAACAAAAATCTTATTTTTCATTACGAGAACAAGAATATAAATTAGTAGAATCAAAATAGGATTTTTAATGTAATTTCTTACATCTCTAATATCTAATATCAAGTATCACGTCCTATATTTTGCACACACATACATAACGATTATGAAATCACCACATCTCTCAAACCAAAATCCAAATCGAAAATTTCAAAATGGGTTTTTAAGAAAAGTTCATTATCTACAAGTTTCATATTGCACACGAGTTCAAAATATCTATGCGAAAGTCAGAACAAATGATTTCAAGCAGAACTAATTTTATGTTCTTCAGAAATTTTCAGCTACGTTATACAGTATCGTAAAATACCTTAAAAATACTTTTCAGACTCCAACAATTATGAAATTTTATCTCGATGATCCTCATGATGTCTATTATATAAGGTATAAATTTCAATCCTCATTATGCCTATGGTGATCCATTTTCTGGGTTTTTATGGTTTCCCTCCTAGTTGTACCAGATTATCTCTAGATTACTGTCTCGCAATTTCTTCTTGAACATCATAAAGTTTTTCTAGTTGAACTAATTTTTCATGGATTTTCTCTTCCTTTCTTAAGAAAAATTGGAAGTATTGATTCTATCTATTTGGGTTAGAAGTTGTTTTATCTGCTTAAAGGGAAGCCCAAATATATTCTTCCATCGTCTTAAACGTAAAGTATTTGTAATTTTGCATATGTAGGAGGCATTAATGTTACAAAAAGCGGACCACTACTCTCTAGGAAGCTAGTATATACTATCTATATATATATTGGTTGAATTCTCATCCCACTCTCGCTCTCATTCAGTCTTTCATTCCCACTCTCGCTCTCATTAATCTTTCATTAACTCCCGTTCTCACAGATTATACTCCGGATATGTTCAATCTCGTACCAGATGCATAAGATAACCAGGAGGAGAACGCCTATGGCTCCCAGATGACTAGGCCCCCCAATTATATGGTTTTTCTTTATATTAATTATTATATCGTGTATTTGTTACTTCTTGTCATCCAGTCAACTTCTTGACAGTGGTGACCCTATAGATTTAAAAATAAAACATTATTTCTCTAGTAAAATTGTGTCATTAGATTAAAAGATTTGACGATTACACGATTGTATATATGATATAATATTGACAACTCTGTGCATAGGATGATATGAGTTATACTAAATATTATATGTGATAAATGTGATTTCCATATATCACAAAATAATTTTTTATTGTTGTTAGATACTAGCATCAAATGATATATATTAGAAAAACTCGTCTTATTAGTTACCAAATATGAAATACTCAAAAAATAAAAACTCCTTAAAAGAAACATTACACTTTACGTAGTTGTTAGTGTAATTTAATATATTTCATCTATGTTTATTTTTATTTTTTACGAAACAATAGAAAATATATTTGTAGATCCCATTTCTAATGTTTTTCCTAGAGCCCCTTCATATTTTGGTACCGCTCTGGAAATGATGATGAAACATCTTCTTTCGGTGTTATTTATGTTTCTTCAATTCTCTTCGGCAGGAACTTGACAATCATTATTTTAGGACATACATACTTCACTTACATGTCAAATACCAAAATGGAAACCACTTACACGTATCATCCAACCTAGTACCATGCATGTCTTAAATTCATGTCTTACTCGGCGGAATACAAAACTGTCATTCATGGATTGGAAACACGATTAACAAAAAAAGAAGAAGAAAATTTCCGAACCCAACAAGGTATTCTGTTATTATCACCCAAAAAAATCTACAAACTTTATACTACCAGAACCCCTGGATTCTTGGGTATCGATAATTCTTGAAGAGTCTATTATTATTCCCGATGATCAATCGATTCTTGACCGGACAAGTAGTATAATAGTTGGTATTCAAAGTAACGAGAAATAGTAACTTCACTTGTCATTCTAGTAAGGAGTATAGTGTTGCATATATGAATTATCCTTCGTTCGGGTGTCTACTTCATACTGTACCGTTATAGAAGCATGTACCTTGACGGATGTGGGTACTTTCCCAGGATATATGTGGCTTTATCCACGATCACTGCGGCAGGTCATGGTAAGGACGCAAATAAAATCTTAATAGAACCTGATTGGTATTGAGTTTCACGCAGAAATACGAGAAAATGAGCTACATGGTTACATTTATTACGTTTAGTATTGTTGTGTTTACTCGTTGTGTAAATCTTTTTGAAATCTTTTCAACGAGATAAATTTTGTAAAATTCCTAGACATAGTTTTTTTAGATGTGTTACATTCTAGTTTGCTTGTCAATTATACCCCTGAAAAAATAGGACTGCAAGCCATCTCGACTGAAAAATAAGACTCTTTTCTAATGAGATAAAAAATCAAAGATTCCTTGTTTTACTCTTTTCTTAGGTACTTACATCTTGTTAATATCTTTTCATAATTTTAAATAATCATGAGTGTCACAAAAACTGAAAACATTTTGTGCTTGAAAATTTACTTTTTACGGCTTAGCCTAATTTTTCCTAACATATTTTTGGTTTCGATCAGTTGGTAGACTGCAGCCATTTCGACAAAACGGGCTCAAAATTTGTGTCGCGTCTCAAATTTCAGATCAAATGGCATGAATTATGCCACGCGTCAACGTGCTAGGGAAAAAAACAGCCAAATCTTGAGCGTAAATGTTAAAAATTTCAACAAAATACTAGAGCAGAAACATCGATAAAGAAAATCACATTTATTTCAATTTTAAGCTTATATTTCACATTACTAATTGCATTCACTAAATTACCCAATAAACTGAGGTATTGCTAAAAAATAACGTAGCAGGACAATGGCCGACTTAGCTAGTAGAGCGCGGGACTTTTTATCCCTTAATCGGCGCGTTTAATTATTAATATAGAAATTTTTATGCTTTTTTTTTCTTTAACTATATATTAAATGTTTAATATGCTTTTTTTTTCTTTAACTATATAATGAATGTTTAATATATAACTAAAAATTTAAAACATCTACAGATTTTTTTATTAAAATATAAAAATTTATGTTTTTTTTCCTTAACTATATATTAAATGTTTAATATATAAATAAAAATTTAAAACATCTACCGATTTTTTTGTTTTTTTATGCACGTCATAATGTTAATAAAAGTACCACGAATACCTAGTAAAATACTTTTCGTGGTCGGAATAAATCTCATTGTGTCCTATGCCTAAGTTTTCTTCACTAGTTAGCATATGTTCGTTGTTTCATCAGAGATGTCCTTTGAAGTGGCAAAGAGAAATCTCAAGCGGTACGAGGGAAAATAATAAGAGATAGGAGATGTCCAATATATTCAGATGAGGTCTGTTATACTACTGCGCAAATGGCTCGTCCCTTGGTCATCACCTCAAACGAAGAAAAAGAGATAAAAATTGATCTTATTCTCCATATTCTCTATATAAAAACAGAGTTTTTAGAGCGCTCTCTTTAGCTGTGAGCTTAAGTTGACTTTTGGCCCCACTATTTAAAAATTCGACCAATAAAATTCCAAGTATAATTGTCTTGAGATTTCTATCTCCGATAGGCAGATAAAAAGAAGTCACAAACATATTCATCTCATCGTTTGAGATTCGCAATACCTTTTTACATTTGCGTCGATTAATATTATTGTGAGGTGATCGATAATACTAAGGTTATACCCGGGAATATATGTAGGGTTATCGATTGGTTCATGTTAGCCTTGATTTATCAAAAGCGAAACAAAACTCATAGGTATATTCGTAGAGACGGATTTATCTATTATGAGTAGACTTTTTGTGTGATACAAATTTGTTTATTAAATTCTTCGACTTTGGGTCGTACCAACTCTTAGTTATGGGTGACATCGGTAATGCGAATCAAGTACGTAGCATCCATTGGGATCGGAGACGTAGGAGGCAGTTGTACCTTGGATCCGTGTGTGAGATTGGTTGGGGTTCAACTACAGTCCATACCGAAGTTAATTTGGAGTAGGCTAGTGTGTGTAGTGGCTTAATACAATGTGTGTTCAATCTGGACTAGGTCCCGGGGTTTTTCTGCATTTGCGTTGTCCTCGTTAACAAAATTCCGGTGTCTGTGTTATTTCTATTTCCGCATTATATTTGTTATATAATTGAAATATCACAGGTTTTGCGTTGTTCAATCAATTAGAATATCCGACCTTTTGGTTGTTGATTTAAATTGATAGAGACTTGGATATTGGTCTTTGGTACCATCCGAGTTATCTCTCTTGTATTTGATAAAGACCGCATATTTCTATTATTTGCTTGAGTATATATCAAATCGAGAGATGAGGTATAAACCTACTTTGATATACTTTTTATCTAGATTGAGTCTTTGTTTAGTTGATTCTTTAGAAAGTATATTAGAGTTTTTGTCCATACAGGTGCTAAGCTAAATGGCCAAGGTATGGTTATTTGTACCCCCGCTTTTTCAATACTAACGTAAGTTATGTGCTTCATTGGTGGTCTCTAATAAAAAGTTCGATTTTGTCTTCCTCGATCAAATTTCAGAAAACACCAATTTTAGTTGGTCGCCTTGCCCTGGCTATTACTCCTAACCCTGTCTTCTTGGAAATCTTGAGTAATAGAGTTAGTAAAGGTTGGAAGGGAATATCAATTAAGTAGACCCCGTCCAGACCGAGGAAATGGTAAGAGTATGCATGTTTTTCTGTTTACATTTGGTTTATCGGAATATCATTAAAATTTTTGGTTTATCTATTTATAAAGGGATAACTTTATTGTCGAGATGTTTGGTTTGTTTGGTTTACCATTTATATTATGATATTTAGAAAAGTCTTTTCCTTTTTCATACCTTTTTTTACGAGGTATTTGCCTTGTTTTCATTTTACTATTTGGTATAGGAAAAACAGGCGCAAAACAACTAAAAAAGAACTTAAAGAGTAAACTCTGGAAGATCCAGGAGAAAGGAACTAAACCATACAACTATATATATCACTTTTAGACTTCAAGAACAATAATAACATAGATAGACCTCAAAGTTAATTTTCAACAGACATGACAAGTGGAGCAACCACAACTCTCAATAGCCTTCCACAAAAGTATACTCGGACATGGCAACTGGTTATTACTGCATTTTCTTATTTCACAGATCTTCCGAAAAATAACTAATCAATAAACAAGGGAGAAGCAGATACATCTTTTAATCTTAAAGTCGGAAAAAAACCACAAGCATGTGCTAATTGTGACAATGTATGATGGTCATGGCATGACTTTAAAGCCGATTTTCAATGGAAAATATAGACATCTCCCTGGAAATCTAAGATTGCACTTCACGAGTCAAACACGCATTATGGTTCCAAAGATATTGAAAATGTTCCATTAAATTAAATAAATTTAATTTTACCATACAAGAAAATATTCTGATATACTATGCAAGTAATTTCTTAAAATTATATCTACATTTTGATCATATTTTGTATTTGACTCTATTCTCTCTCTATTATTTAGATCCTAATTAATTTATTTATGTGAACTTCATGATTTCCATATATAAATATTATTAGGAAAATCATTATCTTTCCAAGGAATATCAAAAAAAAAAAAAAAAGGAAAATTAAAAGAAGACCGTTACGCTACCAAACAAAAACATTGTTTGGTATCCGATTTATCTTAATTAATGATTTTACAAAAATCTCATTACATAATCGAGAAGGAGGAAATATAAATAGAAAGTAGTTGAACAAGATTCTTTTTTTTTAGTGATTCACGATGCATAGGATCTTAAAGATGCTTATACCGATGAAGCATTGACTCATAATGATTGGTGGACTAAAAGATGCAAGGATATATCAAACAACAAAATCGTGAGCTCTAAAAATTTAAAGATCATCGAAATTTGAAGAAAGACCGGAGCGTGCTAACTTTTAATTATTCTATTTACAGAGTTTGAATAATTCTATTCATGAGTTTTGATTGTTACTCCTTATTAAATTTTGATTAGTTATTCACCCAACATTTTTTTCTTAATGAAAGTAATTTTTTTAATGAAAGTAATTTTGAAACATTGACCATGATTCCATAAACGAAAGTAGACCGTGCACGACGCAGTTGCAAAACTAGTCTCCTAAATTTCCAAGTCTCCCAAAATATCACCTCTTGAGGAGAGATTTTTACCATGCCTTATTTTCATCAAAGTCTCCCAAAATCCTTGAAAATTTAAATCGATGACTTTAATTCTCCTTGAATAATAGGTGTTGGGTGCTCATATGAAATCTAATCCAACAACATGGAGTTTGTAGCATTTAAATGACTTAAAAGTCCTAGAAACCAATAATAAGAGACTAGAAGACTCCTCAAAATTCTCTATTGACTAACAATAGATTAGGAAAATCTCCTAAAATCATTTGAAATCTCAATTGACTACATCCCTGTAAATAAAACTAGAGAGAGATTGCTATATGTATGATCTGTTGGAAAACTGGGTTGCAATAGAAGATGAAAGAACACAGGAAGAAATTTTGTTGTACTCCAAACTTTCCAAGGCTCATACGATTTCTTTTAGACAATTATTTCTACCCTCCCAATAAATTGGCGATTACAACGGTATGTGAAATAATGCCTTGTGGATACAATGAAAGCCTACAGTTTAAATTGAATTCAGGTTTGTGCCCTTGATTCAATCAAGAACACAAAAAAACCCATTGATGCTTTAGAAAAGAGAGAAAAGAAAGTTTTTTGATGTATTTCCATGAAGTTATGGAGATGCCATTTAGGTGGATTTTCACATCTGTTGGGAATAAACATCTTTTCACTCGAGTCTCTTCATCACTGGACATCAATGGGCGTCATTGGTTGAATATTCGGATATGTTTGTAACGGTAAACAGTTATCCCTGAACCAAAAAATTCCACGGATTCCCACGACCTGACCAGCCGAGTCGACATATGACTGAGGAGCTCGCTACCAGGACCTTGGATAGCACAGTTGAAAATATTCCAACATGATCCGCTCTGCAAAATTAAAAAGAATATGTATGAAACCGTGAATAAAAAGATCAACTAGTAGGGTTGTTTTTAGGCTTACAAGATTTAAGAATCCTACTTGAAACAGGATTAGCAAGTAAAATCAAGTAGGAAAATGACTTTGTGATAACTGATAATGGACCGAATCCTAGTCTAACTCTGGTAATCTGGTTAACAGTGGAGTAATAGAGTTTTAGAATATACAGTAGGTTTTAGGAAAAGATACTCTACCGTTGGAGTTTGAGAATATAGTAGTTCAAGAAACCAAACGTGTTTTAATAACAATGGAGTTAACAGTAGAGTAATAGAGTTTTAGAATATAGCCAAAAAGCCCCCGTATTAAAACATGTTTGGTGCCTTGAACTAACATGCGCTAGGCAAAATAATGGATCTTCAAAACTGAAGTAATCAAAATACATATGAATGCTTAAGTTTGGTCATATGTTCCAAGTGCATAATAAATTTCTCTCTTTTGGGTGTTAGAAAATTTAATAAAGCTCATGAAAATTCTTTGGAGTTCTTAACATTAAGCAGATTTCTCTTTTCACTTTAAGAAATTAAAGTCCGTTAAGGAAAGCTTTGAGATAATGAACCGATTCCATCCAGTTCTTGATAACTATGGTAATAGAGTTTTAGTGGGTCTCATATATTCAAAAAAGGAGCACCTCTAAGAAAGAAATTCTAACCTTGCATAATCTGCGGTCACCTTCGGGCAAGCCCCACAAAAGTTAACTGCAATACTGTGCTGTCAAAAGAAAGAGTGCAACATCTCTCTCCCTTATGGTTGCCATATAACACGCAAATTACAGAACCTCGATTTTCAAGCAGCTAAGCTTATGGTTGACTCAGATCATGCCATATCCTTGTTATATGAGCAATTATCTGGAAGACAAAAAAACCTCAAGGTTGATAAATTACAAGCTTTTTTACTAGGATGAAGCTGTTCCAAACAGGGTCTGCTATATTCCTACTTGAGAATTCTGTTGAATAACTATCTGCTTACCTGAATACATTAGCTCACACAGATCAATCTCCTCATGACTGCATAATTCTTTTCAGGAACTTAGAAACTGTTAGCAGCATCCGCAGGACAGTTTAAAAAGGCTCAGAAACAAGGACAATGAGTACACCAGTGCTCCTGGATGGGAAAATCCGACCCTCTTGCTTGAGCAAAAAAAGAAAAAGAAAGCGACTACAGTTTCCTTTTTCCGTGCCACATTTGCGAGATCAAGCTCAACATATAGAGAAGATTTCATTATAGAGAAACACACAAGACCCCAGTTTAGAATAATCCAGTAAAACTTTCATTCTTAGTTTTTACACAAATGATATAACAAGTTAACATGATGCAATCAAATGGTTAGTGACAGAATGGAAATATATTATCAAAGAGAACTCTGCTTGTAGGTTTTATTGATGAATGAAGACGAACAAGATTTGCTGCAGTATCAAAAAACTTGACGAAAATACAAAAAGTCACCAATTTGGAACATTACCTAGCAAATAATTTCTAGAAGCAAGAACACTATCGTTCCAAGATTATGTCTGCGTATATTTAATAGACTCTCATGCATACAAACAAAATAGGACACTGTATCACTGTAGCATACATCCCATTCACCCATTCAAAAAAGATCAAGTTACTGACAAAATCCACAGTTAATATAGCTTAAACCAAAACAAGTAACAGTCCCATAGAGTTGTATCAAATGATATAAAGATAGACTAACAATAATTTATAATGTAAAACTCACTAAGACAATGCCAATGGCAGTTGGTTTACAGAAAGGTCCCTTGTTATTCAACTTCAAGATGAAACCAGTTCACGGATTTCTCTCTTCAGCTTCAGCTGACTCCATTATCTTCGTATCTTCTTCCCCTAATTCTTTCAAGGAAACCACAAATTTTATCCTCCACAAATTTTATACTCCACAAATTTTATACTCCACAAATTTTATCCTCAAATTTTACGAGGGTTTTCAACGTTGAAGCTTTTGGGTAGTAAATGTTGAGATAGTTTCCAACGTAAGTCAAAACACCGCCAGTCTTCGTAACTGAAAACAATTTTTTGCTTCCGTCAATCCTAGACTCTTTATTACAGACCAAAGACCGATGTTCCACTTGCTCTTTCATGTCATGATTGTCATTCTTCTTTCTTAATAGCCAAATGTCATAATATGTAGCTAGCTTCTTCGGCAACTACCAAAAAACCATAATACAAAGACCCATTCAAAACCCATAATTCGTCAAGACACCAATAATTATCATTCGGCGGTGGCAAAGGAGGTGGTGCATGATTTTCATGAAACTTTTCCTCGGACAAATCGAAGGTTAAGATTGTTCTTAACCGACCCATCCAATAAAGAGCTCCATTGGCAAAAATGGCTTGGTCACGATATGTCCTGAAATTAGAATTGAACTTCCCAAGGTTTCTCCATCCAATTCCACTGCCTAAAGTGTATATGTAGACTTCAACAAACACGGGCTTCAACGGTATTCCCATAGCTTTTGTACTCATTGGTTGAAGACACATAACCAAATGCGTTTTTCCAACGAACATACCGATTAGGATCACAACAATCTCTATTAATTTTAGGAAGCAAAATATACTCTTTGGTGATGGGGTTACAAATACAAATAGTTCTATCAGGTTGAGAAAAACAGATTAAACCATTGCACGAACCATGAAAGCTAATAAGGTCAAATGGACTTGTGAAATTAATCTTTGTAATTTCTTAATGGGTGATCTTGACTCATTGTTCTCATCATATTCAAAATAGTAAAATTTTGGAATACTATCAGCATCAATCACATCATTAAGAGCAAGAAAGCCCAACTTACCAGAATCAACCGCAGCCTGATTGAGATGATGTAAGTGCATCTTGGAAAATGATGGATGATGAATAACAAGATTGTTCCAAGTTTTACAGACTGATTTGCATTCAACAACTGATTCAGTGGGAACTCTACTTAATATGTCTGCTGTGATCTCCGACGGAAGAAACTTGAAAAAATCCATCAAAACCCCTTTGTATTAGAAGAAACAAGGATTTACAGCAGATGGTTTAGATAGATGTTTAGAAAATCTAGGGTTTATATATAAGATGGCCTTTTTGGTGTGAGAGGATATATTTGTTTGTATCCACCGACTAGTGGGATTTTTAGCTTCCTCGGAGGCCCAAGGCAACAACTAGGGTGCCTATATCTTGATAGTTTTGGACCATCGGCATTTGCTGGATCACATGATAGATATTAATTCAAGGAGTAATGCTAGGAAACCAAATGACAACAAAATCTTCGTAGTGGTGCAGTGAAGAAGATTTCAGTATTAGTCCTCTTGGAACGCACGTTAAATGAAGCCTGGAGAAGTTGTTGATTTAATGCCTTCCAGACCTGATGTTTCATCAGCAATTTTGCAGAAACTCTTATTTCCATTTTGCACTTACCATCAACACCGACAATCTGTGAACTACTGGTATCTCGAACAATATATGTAAGCTGAATCGCAGAAGAATTCAGGCGAGCACACTGAACCAGCATCGATCCTTTCAAGATCAGCACCGAGTCCAACCTGTTCAACAAATGGAGAGTTCTTGGCGTTTGGAACCCAATAGGAATATCCAGATAGGAAAAATATCTTGTGATAATGAACCGTATAATAATTCAATTCCGAATAATATTTTCAGAGAAAGAGTTAAACTAAGACAAGATATTCTAACCTTGTATAATCCGTGTTCACCTCCCAGAAAACCCCACAAAAGTCATCTCCAAAACTTGGCAGCAAAAACAAATGGTGCAACATCTATCCCTTGTGATGAGCCGATGATTGCCATATAGCGGAAATCGCAGAACCTCACCATCCAATCAATCAAGCTTAAACTTGACTCAGGTCATTCCATAGCCTTGTTACATGAGCAATTATCCAACACACAGAAAAACCTCAAGCTTGATAAATTACAAGCATTTATACTTGGATGAAGCTGTTCCAAAGAAAGTCTACTCTTGGAACTAGAGTCTGTTGAATGAGTATCGGCAAGCCGGCAGACATTACCTCACAGACATCAAGTTCTTCATGATGTGCACCCGTAATTCTTTCTCAAGAACCTTGAAACTGTTAACAGTATCCACAGTACAGTTGCAAAAGGCTAGAAACAAGGACATGGCTCCTTTAGGATGGAATCCGAGCCCGTTGCTCTAGCATCTAAAATTTTCTGTTTTACATATATACAAAGACACTACTGGAGATATCTGTTTCCGTTCAGCATTTGCAAGACTAAACAAGCAAACAGAGAAAATTCAAAATAGATAAACTTGCAAGGACCAAGTTTAAAAACAATTTCATTTGTAGTTTCTTACAGACAATGGTTAACTTCACAAGATACAGTCACCAAGTTATGACAGAAAGGGAAACATGTTACCACAGAGAACTTGTGAAATTTACTGATTAATGAAGACAAACTTCAGTCTAGTTTTTTCGGTCGGTGTAGTATAATGGTGATTACAGGACTAACATAACAAGATTTGTTGCAATACACAAACAGTTGACAAAAACATATAAAATCTATCAACTTATATTATCTTTGCAAATAACGCTCTCCCGTTGCACAATTGTTTCAGCGTATACTTGTTTGACTCCCATATACTTGTTTCACCCATACAAAAATGCAGAATTAACATAGCTTAATCGAGAACAAATAACACTTCCAAAAAGTTAGATCTACGATATAAAGACATACTAACAATAATTTGAGATATATATAACTTACTAAGACAATGCCAATAGCAGTAGGTTCACAGAAGGGTACCTTGGAATCCAATTTCAAGATGCAACCAGTTCATGGCTTTCTATCTCCATTACCTTCATAGTCTTCTTTCCTTAATTATTTCAACGAAACTAAGGTGTTCTTGTCAGGATATTTTCTAGAAAACCGCTCAATAAATTCCACAAGCTTCTTCGAGGCTTTCTATCTTCTTCAACTGATTCCATTATCTTTGTATCTTCTTCCCCAAATTCTTTCAACGAAACTAAGGTGTTCTTGTGAGGATATATTTTACAAAACCGCTCTTTAACTTCCACAAGGGTTTTCGAGGTTGAAGCTTTTGTGTCGTAAATGTTGACGCTGAAACTTTGGTAAGTTAAAACACCACCGCTCTTCGTCACTGCTAACAATTCACTCCCGCCAACCTTGAATTCTTTACTCCAAGCAAAGGACTGATGTTTCTCCTTCTCTTTCATGCCGTCATTGTCATTCTTCGTTTTTAATAGCCATATGTCATGACGTATGTGTACTCCGTCAAATAGAAAAATATCATAAAACAAAAACCCATCCAAAACCCCTCTTTTATCATACTCCCTCCGTCTCTAAAAGATAGGCAGGTTTGTGTGTAATTTACATACAAACCTGCCTATCTTTAGATGAGCAGTAATATTGTTGGAAGCGATTAATAAAAAATGATTTTTAAAGTTTTAATAAAAAATTATAATTTATTGCTTTCTATTATGAATGAAACTTATTAGTCCCACATTTTGGAGTTTCCAATTTTTAGTAGTTTTAAGAAACTATATAAACCTTTAGTCCCACATCGGGAGTTTTCTTCTTAAGTTGTATTTGTCAATTATATAAACAAATTTACTACTTTTGTAAAATCTATGGGAAAGGGGTTGCTCCTTATTGTGAGGGACCCCTAAGGAAAATATTTTATAGGCGTTTCTCAAGCGTTCGCGATTTTCCTTAACCGTTTTGGAGTTGCCAAGCTCAAGTTGAGCATCTACTACATATGCTAGTAGTAGGTGTAGTAGGGTATTTTATCCTGGAGATATCCGTCTGTGGAGGGCTATAGCATCACTCTTGAGTGTAGCCGGGCGCTAATGTCTTAAGGGCAACGTGTTGAACACGTGACTCACTATGTTTTTCCAAAGTTTTTGCCTTGTTGCTGTTGGAGCGGAGATCCTGGGAGCTCAAGTCCGTCTCAAATCAAATCTATCACTTCATTATAAAGGAGCTAAGTATCAATAAATTTTTCTTATTTGATTTTTCCTTGTTTTTGATTATTGCACCCAACAATCTTAAGACATTATAATTTGTAATAATCAAGAATGGTTGATTGGTTTTGTGAATCATGGATGTTAATTATGGAATGAAAAAAAGCAGAAATGAATTTTGGTCAGCTGTAGAGTGTCGAATTTATCTCTCAACCTATAAGGAATTTCGATGAACCCTTTTGACAACGTAGTGGACATCCTGATAGTTACCCCGTAAAATTTCAGAATTTTTGGAGTTGTAAAAGTATTTTTTTGATATTTTACAAAACAGAGAAACGTTCTGAAAAATTGTAAATGTTTGTTAACTAAAGTAGTTTTTATGGAGTAACCATGAGTTTTTGATATGATGGTTCGAAGTTTGTAAATCTAGATATTATCTTCAAAACTCATATTTTATCTTCCGTTTGAACTAAGGTTTTGAGATGTGGTGTATTAGGTGATTGAGAAATTACCATCTCCGTAGTCAAAGTATAAGCGAAGATTGTGACATGAATACAGGAAAGGGACATAGCCTACAGGTAGCATGTGGATGAACATAATTTTTCCAAAGATGACAAAGTTTGGAACATCAAACGCAACTCTAAGCGTAGTCTTCTTAAGAAAGGTATGTTTCATAAACTTTGAATCTAGCATTACTTTAATTAAAGGGTGATTTTTATGTGTGTAAAATCCTAGTCATACGGCCTTGATGAAATTGTAGGCAACATAAAAACCTTAATTAGTAGATAGTTAATGCTAATTTAGTTTGAAACAAACTAGGCACGAGTTCGATGGCATGATGTCGGAAGTTATTTTAATAACTAATGTGAGAGACAGTAGAGTGGACTTTGAGCCACCAAGCATGTTTGTTGAAACGAGACATGTTCACCTCCTATCGGAGGATAGAGATGTCGAGAAACTCTATAAGGGGAGTAACTCAACTGCTGACAGAGGTTGCATAAAATGAAAAGGTCGACAGAAGCTCATATCTTTAATATTCTCACATGAATGAAGTTTTCATGTTCCGGGGCATATGCAAGAATCTTGTATCTTGATCTGTTGTAGATGGTAAAAGACTTAAGATATTAATTGAATATGGAAAACTTGTCGTACCTAAGGGCATGTGATTTTGAAGGAAACTTTATAAGACTTAAGGTCAATATGTTAACGAAAAAAATTGATGAAGTAGTTGATTCTTGTGTTTTTTTTTTGTGTGATTGAATGTTTTGCATGGTAGACATGGGAAAGTAAACTTATACAAGTCAATGCATAAAGGAAGCGTGGTGTATACCTAAATTTAGTTTGGATATTGAACACAAAGTTAAATATTAAGTAGAATAAAATATGCTATAAAACCTTTTAGCAAAATTGCTCGGAGTAATTCTAAGCCCTTAGAATTAATTCATTTAGACCTAGTTGACATGAAATCAACCCAAACTAAGGTGGTAAAAGGTGTTTTTATAACTTTCATAGATGATTGTCACGAGGTACTTATCTTGTATACTCTTAGGGGTAAGGATGATGCCTAAGAAGCCTTAAGAGTATAAACTTGAAATTGAAAGCAAAGTATCACTACACCATTTCCGGATTTTGTCACGGGCTATACCCATTACTTATTGAATTTGTAATGATTTATAAGCGTACTAAATAGGCCGTCATTAATAATTGTGATGGTATTTTGTAACGGTTTTATTTGTGACAAAAAAGCGAGAACAGTCACATATAAAAAGCGTTACAATAATTAATAGCCACAATTGACCTAATTTTATGATAGCGACACGTGTCATATTTGTCACATTTATCTTAACGGTTTTAATCAAGTTATTTCTCTATTAACCACAATTCGGATTATGACACGTGTCTTAAAGAGTCACATTTCAGCCAATGGTTATAATCATTCAATCGAATCCACTGCAACGATTGCTTGACGACACGTGTCCTTTTTTGTCACGGTTAAAGTAACACATATTTGTGTTGCCATTAATTTGTAACAGATTACTCATAGGACACGTGTCGTCCTTTTGTCACGGCCTATGATGACGCGCGTGTTATTTTTTCTTCACAATTTATGTCACGATTATAACCGTGACAATTTTTTATTATAATTAAAAAAAATGGTAGCCTGAGATCATTTTCATGGACTGGACTTCCAGTTTCACAATTTTATGTAATACAATTAAAAAGCTGAACTTGGAACCGTGCCCGCAATTTCTTATTTTTCAATATGCGATTCATGCATTCTCAAAGAAGATTCATACATTCATTACGAACACAAGTACAACAGAATCGTTCCATTCGTTATGAAGTTTAACCAAAACCAATTAAAAGCTAACACTGCGAGCTTCCATAAAGCTTCTCAAAGTAATGCAACCCTTTAATGACGCGTAATCTTTCTAGATGCCTCGCCATCAAGCCTTTAGTATGTAAACCCAAGCTGAAGAAAAAATGGTATTCAACAATCAATGACTGACAGGATGTCCGATTCAATCATTCAAGAAAGTGAAAGCAGTTGTTCCGTAAAATTTTATTAAGAGCGGTAATCAGACGTTATCCTAGTGTTGGCTTGAGCCTTGGGAGCAAGCGTTTTGGGAATTGAAATGACTTAGTACAGGTTTGGCCACTGCGTCATTGCGGGAGAATAAGAGCAATGCTAGTTACCAACTAGCTAGCACCTAATCTAGGCTCGCGTAATTTTCATCTAAATGTCAATTTACAAAGACATATGAAAGTCTTTTTGTTGGAAGGCTTACTACTCTTGTCAAACACTCCCAACAATAGAAGGTTCACATCATATTAGTGTCACACCGCATTTGAAGTTATCTATCGGTGAAGTAATCTATTGCCTACATTTGAAAAAAAAAATGTAGAACCGACCATCTTGTACCATCTAAAGCGGTGATCAAAGTTATGATACAAAGATTCTTACTTGAGCCAAGTAGTTCACTGGATTGCTCTTTGTGCGGTGGAGGGCATCCATATTTCCAAATGATCTACCTTATCACTGTTTAAAAGAATGCATTCCATTAGTGAGAAATCATAACCATGCCCCGAGGCACTCATCATCCATGATATATATTTGTAAAACTCGGAAATCCAGTCAATGGGGCTGAGTTACATGAATTGTAATCAAGTCATACGAGAATGGATGGAAATCGGATCACCTGTCATATTTCACAAAGATGAGAATGTCGGACTACTACCCGCTACATTCTAACGATTCAAATGTACTGGAATTCAATAGTCATGGAATCATTTTTAATTACTTTTTCATCATAGTAAATGTGTGACGCTATCCAAGAAAAATCACACTTAATATTACCAGATTTCTTTGATGCTTCGGATCAGCAAATCATGAAATAAACAATGAATATAATGTGAAGTGAATAAGCTAGCATTTCCACTTGATGTAAAATCAGCAACAAAATCAAATTAACAAGTGAAACAATTGATTCAAAGAGGTAACAAGTTACACACACTCGATTGATTCAACATCATAAACACTAAAAATCCTGAATTCATGTTCATAACAACTTTCAAAACTAAACCCTACAAACAAATGAAACAGCAATAATTATGTTAATATTCCAGTGACCCTCACCTTTTTCTTAACTGCTTCTTCATTCTCTAACAAGGTCAGCTCGATGTGACAAGGAGATGACATGTAAGCTGAGCCAAAGATGAACATTGTAATCAGCTTAAATCGAAAAATCCAACCATCCAAAAAAGAAGAAACAAAATATATTTAAAAGGATGCTTACGGTTGATTCTTCCGTGAGCACGATATGTCATACGCCTCTGCTTCTGAGCTTGGTTAACTTGGATATGTGAAATGTATAGTGAATCAACTTCCAAACCTTTTACCTACATATGATAAGAAACAAGTCAGATGAGTAAAATCTAACTTGATGAAGTAAAAATACAACAGAGAAGAGAGACCTACATCAACATTGCTCTTAGCATTTTTAAGCAGATCAAGGATAACTTGGCCTCTGCTTCTGAGCTTTCTTAACTTGGATATGAGAAATGTATAGCGAATCCACATATATCAAACCTTTTACCTACATTGTATGATAAGAAACAAATCAAATGAGTAAAATCTAACTTGATGAAGTAAAAATACAACGGAGAAGAGAGACCTACATCATCATTGCTCTAACTTGGATGGCCGACGTCCTTGTCCATTTGAGTGACGGTTCTTGGCTTGGCCAATCCTACCAACACCACCACATAAACGTCCGAAGGAAATGACTTGCTTGTGTGTCAATACATCCTCCAAAAAACCTCTTGGCTTTAACCAAAGGCATCCTCCTTAAAGAGAATGTTGTTTCCCTAGTGTCTGAAAAAGCAACATACAAAATCTAGAGTTCAATGACATTTTGAAGCACGGCAAAAGCACATTCTCGCCTACCTTTCTAACAAGCAATTACTAGGACTTCGATTACAGTAGATAACACAAAGAGTACTAGTAATTACTTTTTCTAATCGGGTTTCTAAATCGGCTATTTGTGCAGAATCAACTATCGTACCCTCGAAAATCATAGACAAGTTAAAATAATAGTGAAGGTATATGAAATGAACCATGAGGAAATTAAGAGGAATGATAAAATCAAGAAAATATAAGCTATGACATTTTATCTAACATCACATGGTTAATGGTATATTTATGATAGATGTGTATAGTGGATCAGTCTCCATACACCCAACTTCTTAATGGCCACACGACCATATGGAGTCATTTGGGTTGGATTTCATGAATTCATTAAATTTGCTAATTTCCCTCCAACTCAAACTACCGTAGGAACTTAAAGTGAAATGTCGACAATCTGAAATTTAAAAGGTTTGACCCAATCTATCAAATTATCAACTGTCCAAATTATTAACAGTCTCAGCATGCAAGTCAACATCCAAAAGTTTATAGAGAGAAGATAAAATTAAGGAGACAGAAAAAAGAAATATATGTATTTCTTCACTATATTAGTCACTGTTGTCAGTACATCCAAACAAAGATGGCGCTTAATGTCTCAAGTCATTAGAAATATAATGTAGTAAGTTTTATTCATCAACACCCCATTTTTACTAGGGACTTTTGCCAAACATGTTGTGGACACGACTCTGTAGGTTGCCAAACAGAAGGTCATAAAAACAGACAAATCAAATCTACCAACAACAACAACAAAAAAAAGGGAAATGTTTCTCAGTAGATGAAAAAAAACTAGACATTTGCAACTAACACAGGACCAAATATAAATTCCAAAGTCTCAAAACTATAAATCCCCACGAATATGCAAGAATCAGTGATGCTTCTTGAAATGTGTTGACGAGAGAAATGCAATTAAATTGGACAGGCGATGTTCTGAATCATTATCAACACAACTAGAATCCATAAGTAATAGCACCTTTACCCAATTCTTTCTAATAAAAACAGGACCCTCAAGTATTTCAGTAAATTGAGAATAAGAAACCAAACCGACAACCAACAACTTCTATTTCATGTCTTTAACATGATCGAATTCTCTCATCTCTTTAACATGTCAAACCCAACATCAGTACCAGAAGGAAAAAAAAACAAGGTCCAACATTAGATCAAACCAAATTACTCTATCATGCTTATAACCACCTCATCACCATACCAATCATCTAACTACAAACCCCGAGACTAAACAATTACTCTATCAAAGATAACCATGCTCATAAGTACTTGAAATCCCAAAATAAAACACCAAATTGCTTCTAAGAAATGAAGATAAAAATTATACATACACACATGGATCATGCAAGGTGGACTAGTTGGGGGTATATACATACATACGTAGAACAATAAGTCCACAAATCAAACCCTACCTTAAACATTGAAAAAAAGAGAAAATAAATTGTAAATCCTAACTTTACCTGATAAAGTTTGTAGAAAATCAAACCAAACGTAAATAATTTTCTATGAAATCAAAAGAAACCTAACAAAAACCCCAAATCAAAACTCTAATTTCAATCCAATTCTTAAGAGAACTTGAGATCTCTTGGGTTCCACTAAAAATAGGTATTTATTTCCAATAAAATTAGAGTTTTGATTTATGGGTATATGGATTAAGGTGGTTTCGTTTCTCGATTTGGAGGAGATAAAGAAGATGGAGAAGAGAAGCGACGTTACGGTCGAAGGAGATAAAGAAGATGGAAGAGAGCAGCGTTTTGGTTATGAAGTAGAGTAATAACTCAACTTCGATTTATCGTGTTAGGGTTTCGATTGAAAGAGAAGAAGATGGGGTGAGTGTGTTAGGGTTTCGGTCGAAGGAGAACAAGATGGGGGGGTGAGGAAGGCGGAGAAGAATTTAGGTTTTTCATTTTGATTTTCTCTCTCTACTAGCTATATATAGAAAAAACCCTTTTCTTGTGTAGAAAGGTGGACGACTAGTATCTTCGACACCCATCGATTGGTTTAGAAGATCAGATGGTTAATTTCTTTCCACGTGTCGCATACAAATTCATTAGACGACTCTCCTTGTTTAAAATTAGGTGGTGCATTTTATAACTTACCAAACCATGTGACATCGTAACGTAGAAGTCCATAATTTAGGGAAGACAAAACTAGCGATCTACGTATATTTTTGACGCGTATATCACCAAATCCAAATAATATGTAAGTTATGAATCAATAATGAAAATGAACTGAAAAATAATGTTACTTCAAAGATTACTAGAGTTAGACTTGTGTTTCTCATTTGGATGAACTGGAGAAGAAATATATCAAATTTGAACATCCGAAGATTCGAAGATTACTTGAGTTATACCTGAGTTTCTCATTTGGATGATATGAAGAACAAATATATGATTTGAGCATCCTAGGTTCGAAGATTACTAGAGTTAGACTCCGAGTTTATCATTCGAATGAATTGAAGAAGAAATATATCGATTTTGAACAATCCCGGTTCGAAGATTACTAGAGTTAGACCTGAGTTTCTCATTTGGATGAACCAGAAGAAGAAATATATCGATTTGAGCATTACGGGTTCGAAGATTACTAGAGTTAGACCCGAGTTTCTCATTAGGATGAACGAAGAAGAAATATATCAGATTTGAGCATTCCAAGTTCGAAGATTACTAGAGTTAGACTGAGTTTCTCATTTGGATGAACCCGAAGAAGAAATATATCATATTTGAGCATTCCAGTTCGAAGATTACTAGAGTTAGACCCGAAGTTTCTCATTCGGATGAGCCAGAAGAAGAAATTTATCGAGTTTTGAACATCCCAGTTCGAAGATTAATAGAGTTAGACCGAGTTTCTCTTTTGGATGAGCGAAGACGAAATATATCGAATCGAACATCACGAAGGTTCTGAAGAAGAAAAAGATCGAACATCGAAGGTTCAAAGATTACTAGAGTTAGACTGAAGTTTCTCGTTCGCATGAACTGGAGATGAAATATATCAATCGAACATCGCGGGTTCAAAGATTATCCATCCAGTTACACCTAAGTTTCTAGGATGAATTTAGAGAAAAACCCTAATCGAACATCACAGAGAAATAGTAAGATCATAATCGAAACATAAAAACCAGGAAATATCCAATCATAATCCATCCATCCATTTACGGGTAAGATTCCTTCAAGATATTCTACGAAACCTTAAAAAAACCTATTTCCGTATATTGTATGCGTACCAGGATCCGAGATCGAAACCTGGCCGCGAGTTGACTACTCTAAGTCAGAAACTTGGTAAGAATGACGAATCCATATCTACGAAACCTTAAAAAAAAACCCTATTTCTGTATATTGTATGCGTACTAGGATCCGAGATCGAAACCTGGCCGCGAGTTGACTACTCTAAGTCGAAATTCGGTAAGAATGATGAATCCATCCATTTACAGTAAGATTCCTTGAGATATTCTACGAAACCTTAAAAAAACCCTATTTCTGCAGGATTGTATGCGTACCAGGATCCGAGATCGAAACCCGGCCGCGAGTTGACTACTCTAAGTCGAAACTTGGTAAATATGACGAATCCATCCATTTACGGGTAAGATTCCTTCCGAGATATTCTACGAAACCTTAAAAAAACCCCATTTCTCGCATATTGTATGCGTACTAGGATCCGAGATCGAAACTCGGCCGCGAGTTGACTACTCTAAGTCGAAACTTGGTAAGAATGATCAATCCATCCATTTACTGTGTAAGATTCCTTCAAGATATTCTACGAAACCTTAAAAAAATCCTATTTCAAAATTATATGCGTACCGGGATCCGAGATCGAAACCTAGCCGCGAGTTGACTACTATAAGTCGAAACTTGGTAAGAATGATTTAATCCATCCATTTACGGGTAAGATTCCTTCGAGATATTCTCTACGAAACCTAAAAAAACCCTATTTCGCATATTGTATGCGTACTCGTGATCCGAGATCGAAACCTGGCCGCGAGTTGACTAGTCTAAGTCGAAATTAGAAGAACGACTTAATCCATCCATTTACATAATAAGATTCCTTCGAGATATTCTATGAAACCTTAAAAAACCCTATTTCGCATATTGTATGCGTACGAGGATCCGAGATCGAAACACGCCGCGAGTTGACTACTCTAAGTCAGAAATTCGGTAAGAATGACGAATCCATCCATCTACAGGTAAGATTCCTAAAAGATATTCTACGAAACCTTAAAAAATCCCTATTTCTGTATATTGTATGCGTACAAGGATCCGAAATCGAAACCTGGCCGCGAGTTTACTACTCTAAGTCGAAACCTTAAAAAATTCTTGGTAAGAATGACGAATCCATCCATTTACAGGTAAGATTCCTTCGAGATATTCTATGAAACCTTAAAAAAACCCCTATTTCTGCATATTGTATGCGTACGAGGATCCGAGATCGAAACGGCCGCGAGTTGACTACTCTAAGTCGAAACTTCGGTAAGAACGACGAATCCATCCATTTAAAGGTAAGATTCCTTCGAGATATTCTACGAAACCCTAAAACCCTATTTCGCAGATTGTATGCGTGCCGGGATCCGAGATCGAAACACGGCCGCGAGTTGACTACTCTAAGTCGAAACTTGGTAAATATGACGAATCCATCCATTTACGGGTAAGATTCCTTGAGATATTCTACGAAACCTTAAAAAAAAACCCCATTTCTGCATATTGTATGCGTACCAGGATCCGAGATCGAAACCTGGCCGCGAGTTGACTACTCTAAGTCAGAAACTTGGTAAGAATGACGAATCCATCCATTTACGGGTAAGATTCCTTCGAGATATTCTATGAAACCTTTAAAAAATCCTATTTCTCGCAAATTGTATGCGTACGGGATCCGAGATCGAAACCTGGCCGCGAGTTGACTACTATAAGTCAGAAACTTGGTAAGAATGACGAATCCATCCATTTACAAGTAAGATTCCTTCGAGATATTCTACGAAACCTTAAAAAAACCCTATTTATGCATATTGTATGCGTACCAGGATCCGAGATCGAAACCTGGCCGCGAGTTGACTACTCTAAGTCGAAATTGGTAAGAATGACGAATCCATCCATTTACGGGTAAGATTCCTTGAGATATTCTACGAAACCTTAAAAAAACCCTATTTATGCATATTGTATGCGTACGAGGATCCGAGATCGAAACCTGGCCGCGAGTTGACTACTCTAAGTCAGAAACTTGGTAAGAATGACGAATCCATCCATTTACAGGTAAGATTCCTTCAAGATATTCTACGAAACCTTAAAAAATCCCTATTTCGGTATATTGTATGCATACAGGGATCCGAGATCGAAACCTGGCCGCGAGTTGACTACTCTAAGTCAGAAACTTGGTAAGAATGACGAATCCATCCATTTACAGGTAAGATTCTTCAAGATATTCTACGAAACCTTAAAAAAAACCCTATTTCTGTATATTGTATGCGTACCAGGATCCGAGATCGAAACCTGGCCGCGAGTTGACTACTCTAAGTCGGAAACTTGGTAAGAATGACGAATCCATCCATTTACAGGTAAGATTCCTTCGAGATATTCTACGAAACCTTAACAAAACCCTATTTCTGCATATTGTATGCTTACCAGGATCCGAGATCGAAACTGGCCGCGAGTTGACTAATATAGAGTCGAAATTCGGTAGAGCTGAACCAATTCATCCATTTTCGGGTGATTTCTTCGAGATATTCTACGAAACCTTAAACAAACCCTGTTATGCATATATGTATGCATACCAGTGAGACTAGAGATCGAAACACAAAAAAACCACTATTTGTGCATATTGTATGCGTGGGTCGAGATCGAAACCTAGCCAGCCAGTTGGCTACTCTCAGTCGAAACTTGGTAAGAATGACGAATACATCCATTTAGTTGATTATTAGATGTTCTCAAATATAAAGCCTATTTACGTATATTATATGCGTATGGATCAGGAATCGAAACGGCGCGAAGTTGACTACTATAAGTCGAAGCAGAGTAGAATGATGAATCCATCCATTTACGGGTAAGATTCCTTGAGATATTCTATGAAACCTTAAAAAACCTATTGCATGTATGCGTACGGGATCCGAGATGAAACACGGCCGCGAGTTGACTACTACAAGTCGAAACTTGGTAAGAATGACGAATCCATCCATTTAGGGTAAGATTCCTTCGAATCTTCTACGAAACCTTTAAAAAACCATATTTGCCCTGTTATGCTGGGATCCGAGATCGAAACGTGGCATGAGTTGACTACGCTAAGTCGAGAAATTCGGTAAGAGCAAACGAATTCATCCATTTGCAATTAGGATTTCCCAAGATGCTCTCAAAGCACAAAAACCTATTTATTGCATATTGTATGCGTACCGGATCAGGATAAAACTGCATGAGTTGACTACTCTAAATTAGGAAATTTGGTAAGAATGTGATCCATCCATTTTACAGGGTAAGATTCTTTCCAGAGATATTCTACGAAACCTTAAAAAAACCATGTTACGTATATTGTATACGTACCGGATGCGAGATTGAGCACAGCGCGAGTTGACTACTATAAGTCG
>JAJJWW010006675.1:0-25960 GCA_023531295.1 Papaver armeniacum
GGAAAGCCGTTCCCAAACCCCAACCTCTCCTAGAAAGCACGATCGATAGATGTAACTGGGACTCCTAACCTCGTTTCTCTTGAGGGATGTCGAGTTTTGTGAGAATGCACGCAGCCTCCGACTTCAAAATGGTAGCCGTCAAGGCTCGAGAGTTGCAAAGATGTCATTTTAACGTTTCTCCGTAAGAAGTAGCTCGCATCAACGTTCGATAGCTACACATCAACATTCTCAGAGCCTTCGCTTCAACGTTCGCTTCAACGCCACTCCTTCCTCGCAAAGGGTCGCGCCACACTCCTCATATCAAGGAACATAGTCATAGCCACCAATCTTCGTAGTCATGGACACCTTTTAATCCATCTCGCCAAAACTCGTGATCATGGACAGCTTTGCTTCGCACGCATCCAGCCTTAATCCTTTTACTTCCACTGGGAAGCCCATAGAACATCACCAACCTACTTTGTTACACTTGACAATGTAGTTTCTCCGATTACATCTCCTACCAAGAACTGTTGCCCTCATTCGTTGATACCAGCATGAGCTTCACCGCAGCAGCAATTACTACAAAGATGGAAACACGTAAACCATACTTGAGGACGGAAGATATACATGGGATCCCTTCACCGGCCAAAGCTCAAGACACGGTCACCAAAAATCCTTACCCACAACAAGGTCCTCTACTCTTCAAGGGTGCAGCACAAGAATATCATCACCTTCTCCGCCTACGAAGACGCCTTCAACACTTTACGAGGCCGCGGAGGATCTCGAGCCTCACTATCCAGAATATGTCATCATGTAATTTCGAGCATCCCAAATGTCACATCCAGAAAGATGCACTTCCACTTCCAAGTTTTCTCCCAAATGGGAAGGGTTTACATAATCACTAAAGTTTTATGACAGTTGGTTACTACAAGATTATCAAAGAAGATGGGGAAAGCTAGAGACAGGTCATTTCTTGGTTTAGGCCGGACTTGTACGGATCGATCTCTCGAGATCTATAAAGTGCTCACGTGCAGTAAGACATTTGTTTAGGGTTTGAATCAATTTCTCACTCACCCACCGAAATTACCGAAATCCGTAAACGATTTTTCACCCATAAATTTCATAATAGTCAAATTGGGGCATTTTGACAACCTTTGACTGGTCAACGATGTTGTGAAATGTCAATTTTGCCCTTCGACATGGATAGCCGCCCACATGATGTCACACATGTGCTAATGATGTCATAACACGTGGGAAGTGCAAACAAATGACACGCGTGCAACCTAATCTGGTCGACACGTGGAAAGTGTGCTGACACTGTACCACTCGTGTGGTACACACGAGTGTATCTATTCTTATCTCTTTGCACTGCCCATGTTTGAGCCATGTAAATCAAATCGAGATAGAGAGACAAGAGAGACAGAGAGCGACAGAGACAGAGAGACAGAGAGCGATCGAGAGATGAGCGATCGAGAGAGAGAGAGAGATCGAGAGACAAAGGTTGGATTGGGATCGATCGAGAAGATAGATGAGACGGAGAAGGAGATCGCGTTTCTTAACCCTTGAAGAACAGGTAACTTTTAACCCTAAATTTGTTTTTCGGTTTAGGGTTTTCAAACCAAACCATGTGAAATTGGTATACGCATTAGGTTTGAGAGTAGAAATGATATTAAGGTTTCCTTAATCTATAGGATGGGTTTCACTAAAGTTGTTATTAGGTTTTAGGGAAATAAAATTAGGGGTTTCCAGTACGGTTAATTGTGTTTTTGAATAAACGAAATTAGGGATTATAAATTTGTGTTTTAATTGTGTCTCTATCTCTCTTTCTAATTAGGGTTTGAAAGAAACGAATTTGGGGATTCTAATTTGGGGGTTTTAATGAAAGAGTGGATATTTCAATTTAGGGGATTTCATTTTCTTTTTGTCTATGAATTCCATGTATTTTGGTATTATTACTGTAAAATCACTACAGTGGCATGGCTAATTCTGTGCATTCTTTGAATTCTCTAATTACAACTATTACTGTAAAACAATGGCTCAACCCTTTTACTGTCTTAGAATGAATTATATACACAAGCAGTGAGGGTATGTTATTATTGGATTGGCATGTATCTTATTTAACTTAGTGGAAATTCGGATGCATTGATACAAAATTGCTTCCATGATTGATGAATTAATGGGTATATATGAACTTTATATATGAATTTTGAACTTGATGATACTAGCTATGCTTCTATTTGGTCAAATTGATGATGGTTATACACAGTTATGTGTTTATGCTTCTACTTGTTTTGGTTATACTTTATATCTATGCTTGGTGTTGTTCCAGGCATATTTGAAGACTTTTTAGTGCTTACCAATTGCTAAACTCTTCCACATATGCAATCTATTTTTGCTTAATTTATATCTCCATGTCTTCGTGTTATTGAATTTAGTGTTGCTACTTGCAAAATCACTAAATTGGCAATAAATTTCTCTTCTATCTCTTCTTATGTAAAAGTTGATTAACCCTTTTGTGTTGAAACATAATTGTGTCTCTTTCATTAAAGTGACTATTGTGTCATTTTTGTTAAATGTTTCTGTAATGGGTAGTGAGGATAGGAATTTCTGGATTACGGATAGGGGTAGGTTTAAGGACCTTTATTGTTTTGGTTGTAAAGCTGGTACCAAAGTGGAGAAGCTTTCAGCGGCTATGCTAAAGAGCAGGTTGGTGAATGAATGAATGAATTCTGACTAGAACTGCTTTTTATTTGATGATGATGATGGGAATGCATATGATAAGTGTGAATCAGAGGAGGTGTTTATTTCATTTTGGAATAAAGGGAAACCAGGAAAAGACAATTTGGTAAGACTGTGGTTCACTGTAGTTATTCCTACAATTAAACATTGGGGTTTTACTTGTGATTCTCGCTTAGTGTAAGTGGGGTCGGTGGTGTGAATGATTTTATGAGTCCAAGAAGAAGAAAACCGTTAGTAAAAGGGTTGAGGTTAGGAGGAGTCCAAGAATTAATAAGACTGCTAGTCTTGGTGGGGGTAAGTGATATGAGACCAACAAGACTTGATTTTGTGAATGAAGACCCGATTGTTTCTACATAAGCATCATTACATAAAACCATGTGCATGAAGCACAAGTTAATGCTACACAAGCATCGATTGCAAGATAACCAAGATGATGACCAAGTGAATTTACCTAATCTGCAGTCAAAGATGACTGTCATCCTAATGATAGGCCTGAGTTTTGTTCGAGGAATATAATGAGGAAGGGTAGGTGAAGATGAAAGTGAAGATGAAAGTGAAGATGAAAGTGAAGATGAAGAAACACAAGAAAAATACAATTATGAAGATTGGGTTTCTATGTGTGCTAGAGGTATAAATATTGGTAATGAGCCTGATGATTGTAATAAAGACTTCAATGTAGGTGGTTTTTATGAACAAAAGAGTGCACCCGGTGAATGCAACTTCTTGAGATTAAGAAGTTCCAGGACATGAGGTCACTCAAGAGGAAGAAAAGAAGTGGCAAGAAGATTTTGGTAAGCATTTAAACTTTTCGATTGGTCTAGAAATGATAAATGAAGATGTTCCTGAGGTTGTACCTAGTGAAATAAGTAGTGGTATGGTTTTCGGAAACATGCAAGCTTACAAGGATCATTTAAGGGAATATGCAGATGTTGAAACATAGGGATTTTAAGGTAAAGAAGGCAGATAGGACCCGACACTATTCTTATTGTACTTACAAAGATACCCAAAAATTTGCTTGGATGGTGAATGCAAGAAAGGTACAGATGAAGACGACCCAACAGTCTGATTAGAGAATGCAACACAGAACACACCTATAAGAATCCGAATGAAAACTACAAACAGAAAAATGCAATGCAAAATTTGTAGCCAAGTATTTGTTCAAGACGATGGATGTTACTTCACCAGTGGACAAGGCAAGTGAGATAGCTAAGAAGATCATTAGACCTCGGTTGTAAACTGACATACCAAAATGGGTTGCTAATAATGCAAGGTATGCTCTTGATGCTTGTTTTGGTTCCTTACATTTGTTTATCTCGATAACTATAAAGTATGTGTGAAATGCTAATTTTTGATTTTTGTGTACAAAGTAAATTGCTAGAAGTGAGAGGATCGGAACATTTGAGAGTTCTTACACAAAAGCACCACAACTGGTCACATCTGCTACTTCATTGAACCCAAACAACATTGGTCATTTCAGTTGGTCCAAAGAGGGTCCAGATAACATATTTGAGAGTGTCATTGTGGCCTATGATGCACAGATAAAGGTTTCCTTCATGGTTGTAGATTGGTTATTGGATTAGATGGAGCTCACCTAAATGGTAAGCCAGGCGGTGTGATGCTTTCAAAGTTGGTATAGATGGTCAGTAATGTGGTATTTCCTATGTGTGTGATGATTGGTATGAGTGAAACCTGAAGAAAATTGGTTTATGATGTTAAAAGAATTGAGAAAAAGGATACCCGATATGCTCTGGCTAACCTTTATTTCTAATAGAATGAAGGGCATCCTTGAATCAGTAAAAAGATTGTTTCTTTTGGCACATCATAGATACTGCCTAAGGTAGATTTTGTTTTGACTGCAAGTTTTGTTTTAACATATTTTTGAATCAGTAACATATTTTTGGAATTGATTAATGTTTGCCCTTTTTTTTTCCCAGACATCTATACAAGAATTTCTTGACCAAGGGATTCAGAAATCCAAGACTGACACACCTTCTTTGGCAGGCTGCAAAGGCATACAAGTATCATCACTGGGAGGTACGAAATGTTTGGTTATAATGAATGTTCATTTTTTTCAGTCAAGCCTTATTGCATAAAATGAATTAACTTAGACACCTATTTTCTAGGAGGCCAGGCAAGAAAATGCAGAGATAAGTTGCATTTGCATATCAATACCTGATTAATGCAGAGCCTAAGTCTTGGGTAAGGTCATGGTTTCCTCGTGATGTTGCTTGTGAGCACATCTACTCTAACTTTTCAGGAAAGTTTTAATAACATGGCCCTCAAATTCAGAGACAAACCACTCACTCAATTGGTTGATATGTACACAGTTGGTGATGGTGCTCTTTTCAAATAGAAGAAAGCTTGCCGCAACTTGATCTGGTGACCTTGTTCCTACTGGAAAGATTTCATTCAGGTGATGTGCGATCTTAGAGGTAACTATGAATGTGATCCTTCTATAGAGCGCAAAGTGTATGAGGTTACTAACAAAGCTACTAGCAAATTGTTTGTTGTTCGAGTGGAAGAACAATCTTGTACATGTCGACAATGGCAATTGAGGCGGTTCCCCGCATACATGGTGTAGTTGCATTGTTTAAATTGAATCTTGATTGGTCCAAGTGAGTAAATTCACTACACCTAAATAGTTGAATGTGGTTATGCAATAAATGTATGATGAGTGATTGGATTAACTATGTGTGCAGTCTTTGCGGTAAATGCTACAAAGAGACTACTATAGGACCACCTACTCATGGTCAATAACACCATTGGGAGACATTGATGAGTATCCCAATAAGGTTTGATAACCATACCTTTCTTTCAAATGCTTTAACTTTTGCATTGTCATTTTCAAGTATTTTTGTTTTGAGAATCTTTCAATAATAATATTATCTACTTTTGTCCTTTTACTTTATTGTATTATTATTTTTTTATTATTCTCTAGATGTCTGTGCATTTAAAGTATACTAACCTAACCTTATTTATTTTGCAGATGGTATCAAGATTATACATCCATCCTGATTGAGAGATAAGGAAAGACCTTGTGTCAAAAGAAAGAAGTCCTGGTATGAGAAGAACAAGGCGCAAAAGAATAACAAAGTCGGTGTTGTTGATGGTGGTTTTTAAACAAGGGGTAAAATCGTAAAACACCATGACCTAGTGTTACCCGCAACACATTAACTAAGAGCATTTAACTTCGGTGTAATAATTAATAGGGGTATTTTTTCAAAATACCAGATTAGGGTTTTCACGTAACCCTAATTCAAACCAAGCGCGACATGCAGACCATGGCAACAACGCCAAACCAAGCCGCGATCGCAAGACCATGGCAACGATGCCAAACCAAGCCGCACATCAGCTGACCATGGCAACGATGCCAAACCAAGCCGCATACCGCACCATGGCAATGACGCTAAAACCAAGCCAAGACACTGCGCACCATGGCAACAATGCCAAACCAAGCCGCGACACTGCGCACCATGGCAACGATAAACCAAGCCACATATGCGCACCATGGCAACGATGCCAAAACCAAGCCGCACATCACGCACCATGGCAACGATGTTAAACCAAGCCGACATCATGACCATGGAAACAACGCTAAAACAAAGCCGACATCAAGGCACCATGGCAACGACGCTAAAACTAAGTCGCATCACGCCATGGCCATGGCTGACGCCAAAACCAAACTACATACCGCACTCATTGGCAACCATGCCAAACTAAGCCGCTATACCATTGGCACATGCCAAATATAGCGCCCTAGGCTTGCAAACGTGCAACTAGGTCAACCTGGTCAGACGTGCCATTGGCACATGCCAACACGTACCACAAGCCATATTTCCAAGTCGCTATGCCATTGGCACATGCCAAATATAGCGCCTAAGCTTGCAAAACGTGCAACTAGGTCAACATGGCCGTACGTGCCATTGGCACATGCCGACATCGCATCACAAGCCATATTTCCAAGCCGCTATGCCATTGGCACATGCCAAATATAGAGCCTTAGGCTTACAAACCATGCAACCTAGGCCAAGTCCGACCACGCATGCCATCGCACATGCCAACATGCTCGCCGGTAGCTTTCTTACCGAGGCCACGGCCCTAACGGCCACGCATGCCATTGGCACATGCCAACATGTCGCTGGTAGCTTTTCCTACCAAGGCCACGGCCCTAACGGCCACGCATGCCATTGGCACATGCCAACATGCTCACGGGTAGCTTTTCCTACTAAGGCCACGGCCCTAACGGCCACGCATGCCATTGGCACATGCCAACATGCTCTTCGGTAGCTTTTCCTACCAAGGCCACGGCCCTAACGGCCACGCACGCCATTGGCACATGCCAACATGCTCGCTCGGTAGATTTTCCTACCAAGGCCACAACCCTAACGCCACGCATGCCATGGCACATGCCAACATGCTCGCTGGTAGCTTTTCCTACCAAGGCCACGCCCTAACGGGGCCACGCATGCCATTGGCACATGCCAACATGCTCGCAGGTAGCTTTTCCTACCAAGGCCACGGCCCTAACGGCCACGCATGCCATTGGCACATGCCAACATGCTCATTTGGTAGCTTTTCCTACCAAGGCCACGGCCCTAACGGCCACGCATGCCATTGGCACATGCCAACATGCTCGCTGGTAGCTTTTCCTACCAAGGCCACGGCCCTAGCTGCCACGCATGCCATTGGCACATGCCAACATGCTCGCTGGTAGCTTTTCCTACCAAGGCCACGGCCCCAGCCCACGCATACCATTGGCACATGCCAACATGCTCGCGCTGGTAGCTTTTCCTACCAAGGCCACGGCCCTAGCGTCCACGCATGCCATTGGCACATGCCAACATGCTCGCTGGTAGCTTTTCCTACCAAGGCCAAGGCCCTAGCAGCCACGCATGCCATTGGCACATGCCAACATGCTCGCTGGTAGCTTTTCCTACCAAGGCCACGGCCTAACGGCCACGCATGTCATTGGCACATGCCAACATGCTCATTGGTACCTTTTCCTACCAAGGCCACGCCCTAACGGCCACGCATGCCATTGGCACATGCCAACACGCTCACGGTAGCCTTCATCACCTAGCCGGGCCCTAATGCGCTACTGGTAGCCTAACTTGCAAGTCGTGCAACCTAGACAATTCAAACGCATCGCGCCATTGGCACATGCCAAACCCACGCTGGTAGCCTAATTTGCAAACCGTATAACCTACTACCAAGGGATTCCGACATGCCATTGGCACATTCCACGCACGCCACTAGCAGCTCTGGCATTGCTACTTACACTCAACGTACAACCTACCACCAAGGCATTCCGCACATGCCATTGGCACATGCCACGCACGCCACTAGCATCTCTGGCATTGCCACTTGCACTCAAGGTGCAACCAACACTCGAGATATCAACACAAACGGGGGGATGCTTTCCAGGGTTTTGGTTTGGCGGTCACATGTTTTATAAGATACACTACGCTCACATTAAGAAAGCGTGAAAAGGAATAAAGCGGTCAAATAAATGAGGAAATAATGGTGAAAATGTTTTCACCCATTAACACCATGCGGTTACCACCTCCTCCCATTATTTCACCCTTTACTCTCTTCCTTCATGAGGCCAGGGTACGTTTCAATCTCAACTTGTATAAATAGGTCTTGCCTATTTCCACCTGGGGACAACAAGTCTCGGTCTGGAGAAAAATACTACACTCTCAGAAAAGGCAACTTTGCAAGCTCTCCAAAAAGCTTTCATCTCTTGCAAGCTTCCGAAGCTTTCACTTTCTGATACAAGTCGAGACACTACTCTCTCGAAATTATTCTGGTCTCAACACCTTTCTTTGCTTCCCTCCCCAAATCAACCCTTCTCTTCCACTTTGTGATCGAAGCAAGTCCTGAACGGCCATTTCTTGGTTTAGGCTGGGACTTGTATGGATTGATCTCTCGAATCTATAAAGTTCTCACGTGCATCACATTTGTTTAGGGTTTGAACCGGTTTCTCACTCACCTACCGAATTTACCGAAAATCGGCGAGAAAACGATTTTACCCATAAACAATTGGCGACCATAGTGGGAGGTTCGATCTTTCGGTTACAATGTCAACTTTCAACCAACGATCTCATTCTTCGATCCAGACGTCAAGATGGTAGAGGAAGGCGATCCACTCCACTCGATTACTCGACGGCTCGATTATTAGTCATGACATGACAAGGGGCGGAGAGGACTTCTCACGAGCTAGAAGCAAAACGATCCGCCCGAGGATTAATTCTGCACGGTTATCGGATAACTCAAAGAACGATTGGAAGACCTGGGACTTCCCATGACTCTTCCTTTGGAGAAACCGGCAGAGACGTTACTACGGTGACATTTGAAGAATTATTTATGATGAAGTATTTCCACAAGTTTATGAAAGGTATACCTATGGCTACGGTTTTACATCAAAGACAAGAAAACAATAAAACAAATTGAAAGAGAAACGCTGAGTACATACACTACACCAAATTCTGTTTGAATCGTGTGAAATGAGCCGTTACTAAAACGGGTTGTAACGGCTCTTACTGTTGCAAAAGTGGGTGTTACATTTTTTGTAACAGCAATGGGGCCGTTCTTAATTCGTTGTAATGACTCTAAGAATAACTGAGGTCGTTAACAATTTGACACGTGGTAATGACTTAGGTAGATTGCAATTTTTTTTGTAACAACGTGGTCGTAACATCCCCGAGCCGCATTAATTTTTTTCGCAACAGCAAAAATTATCGCATCAACCTTGACCAGGTCAAAATTGGTCAATATTGACTAATTTTGACTCCGGTCAAGGTCGGGCATAGTTCATTTTTTTCCGGAAATAAGTGGGAAATATCCCGCATACACCTTTCATTCATCTATAATCCACATTCAACAATCAATTCATCACATTCATGTCAAAATATAACACAAGTACCCTTTTTTTGTCCAAGATCAAATTCTAAGGAAATACATAGTAACTTATCGAGTTCCTAAATTCAGCCATAGAAACTTTCTAATCTCCTAAGTTCAGTTTACAAATTCTTCTAACTTAAATCACATATACTACATAGAAACTTACAACACTTGCGTAATTATTAAGGCACCTAATGAGCCCTGACACTAGTCGCCAAGCACAAATCAGTAGTAAGTTATCCTTGCAAAGATTCTTCATCAAGTTCTCCTGGCTTGAAGTTGATAATATTAACTTAAGGCTACCAAATTTATGAAATTTACAAACAGACAATTGAACATACAAGAGAGGTGCAAGTAAATGAGAAGACTTAAGCAACACTAAGAAACGTAAGGGTAGCAGAAACATAATTACTGGAAAAGATCCAATAAAAGTTCATGCAAAAGTTCCATTAGATTCACGTACACAGTTAAATAATAGAGCACAAGGGTAAGTTTCAACATACCTTGTCATTGTCGGCATCTTCACATACAATGAATGGAGATTTTTCTCCAATCTTTAATCGCTAGCTTAAGGTTGCTTCTACCATGCAAAAATAAAGATGCCAATGTCATTCCTAGAGATGCAAACCAGTGTAAATGCCACTAAAGAAAGTAAATGAAGTATAAGCGTTGACTTACGCAACAGATTTCTTCATTTGTATTCAGGACACTCCACTTAAATTTCTTGTTTTTTCTATCCGAAAAGACAAAAATTGACAATATTCATATTTGGTGAACTACCATCAAAACAGATGTAACTATATTCATATACTATCACTCAAACCAACACTCCATGTCATGGATTCATATCATCGATGAATAAATACAAATAAAATGCAAAAGGTCACCTCATCAAAGTCGGCAACTGCTCCAATGCGGTTTGTCAACGCGTCCTGAATCTGCTCCATGTTCTCAGCCTGCTCATTAATCTCATCCATCGTCTTGTCTACATCATCAATGTTTCATGAATGTATTTATTTGAATAAGAACCTCTTGAACCGTCAAAACAAGATGATATTATTCACAAAATAAAGTTGAGATGCCTACTTGACAAACTCACATAGACAATAGTTATATCTCTATCTGTAACTGCACTCATAAACTGGAACTGACCAAAGCTTCTACAGACATCAAACAAAACTTTAAGTCTAACAATCCAAATTCAGATACTCTACATAAGCATACAAGTTTAGCATCTTTACAAAATAAAAATCTTAAGCAGAGACTTACAACTAATGAACGTTCTACTGCCTGGATAAATTCAACCTTCTCTACAAGCACTTTCTTCAGTATTCCAGCTAACAAAGCATCTTCGTTCACCGAATTCCCAAGGTCTGCCTCGAACAATGACCAAATAAAATTCAATCAAGTAAAACATACATGGCTAAAGGATGTAATCAAGGCCAATCGGCACCCGGTGAAACCAGTTGTCATGGAAGCAATATCACCAAGATCAACATCATCCCCCAAAGGAAGTTCCTTTTCATTGCGTGAACTTTCAAAATGGCTTTTCGTCCAAGTCTATCGGGGTTTCCACCTATGAAATACAGCAAAAAAATCATCCTCAAAAACATTTTAATATACACAAACAACAAATGTTTCCCAAAAAATAAGATTACAAACCATTACAACACACCTGGTCAAGTCTCCCTGGACAACGAAGTGCAGGGTCTAAGACATCTGCTCGATTCAAGTCACTGCAAGGACAATAATCATGACATTGGAGACCAAACTTAGTAAAAGATTTTCATTATCAATGCCTTCAAATGATTAGATATTTGTGTCTCACTTTAGGACACCAAAAGTTCATCTAATATGGCAAAGCAAACCCACATCCCGAGGTATTAGTGAAGTATCTTACCTAAGATCGAACTTATAAACCACATATGCGTTTTCGCCTGCACTCAACACATCCCGAAGATTATCGGTTCTTGATATAGAACTGATACGTGAAGAACTCAATATTTCAAGAATCGCATAACTAGCAAAGACTAAATGCCTTCTTTTCTAACTCAATGGTTTCTAACTCTCTTTAACATGCCGCATTTGTATAATGAGACATGAAAGAAATTTCACAAGCTCATAGAATCTAACCACCAAAACCAATAGACGGAAGCAATAACACTGCTCGATAAAGCTAAAATGTATGCACAAACACCGACAAATTCGCTAAAAATCTAAAAGTCAGCAAGAATCATGAATCCACATCAACTCGAAGAGGTCTGTAAATGTCAAGGACAAGTGAGTTTACCTTTTCTTCTTGAAGAGACACAACATCACCGAGTTAAAGCAACCCCGGTAGGTAAGCGCAACACAATCATCAAACCAACTTCATACAACAATGTTTCACACTTGTGTAAACACATCAAGTTTCTCGTCAAAAAACCACATTCAATACTATGCAACACCAACCTTTCCTATAGACTTTAACACATTTGCAAGGGGACCAGGGTATGGATTAGCCACCGCCATTGAACCACATTTCAATAACAACATTCTACAATAAAAACACACCACAAATTGAACCAAACAAGAACATCTACACCAAAAATCAAACTCATTATATTGCATATAATACACAAATTAGTACATACCAGATTATGCAAGTCATCTTGAGGTACACATAAGTAAGGTTTTCTCTCTTGAGAAAATACATAACCTTGATGTATGAACATCTTCTTTACTATCACCAAAAAAACAACAACCGAACTTGATTAAGCTCATTCAAAAAGGATTCAGATATTGATTCATGGTCAAAAATGACAATTTGTTTACCTTCCTTTTGCATCCGCTTCTACAAAGTGTTTAGATAACCTCGCCAATTTGAAGCCATTATATTCTACGAAATAAAAAAATTAGCCACTCTAATTCAAATTAGTACAAAATAAAAGAAACCTAGAAGCTCAATTTCAAGCAAAATCTAGTCTTAGATGCATTGATTAACAAAAGGACACATTGAAACAGAGAGAGATAACAAAACCTTGCACTTATCAGCAAATGTTAGAGCCAGATCCTTAGAACCCTTCATCTATTCCACCAGAATTAATCGAAGAAAATCGCTGATGATCTCAATTTGGATGAGGAGCATGAGGTAAACTGAAAGGATTTTTACAACTTTTAGTTAAGGTTTTAGGTAATAATACAGTAGTAGAGATGCTACAAGAAACTTACTTAGATTCTTCTTTAATCTCAGATTTTTCCTACCAAAAAATCTCTTGACACAGAACTGTCTCCTTGCATATTCAAAACCCTAAAAAATGAACAACAAAGTGAAAACACATATTAGTCCAAATCCTCAATAAAACTAAAGGATTCTTAGAATACACGTTTAAATCACAAACCCTAGATTCTCAAAACACGAATCAAACATCAAATTAACAAAATTACAAAATCCTAGCAAATCTACAAATCACACAAATCTGAGTAAGAAGCCCTAGATCGTAAAACCCAAATCTCATAATCGATTAAAAAACTTAAAATCGAGTAAAACATATCCCCAATTAAAAAATCTAGTTTAAAATCGAGTAAAAAAAAACAGGACAAGAACAAAGATTGAACATCTAAAACAAAGAAGAGAAACAAAGTTAGGGTTCGTGAAAATATACCTTGCAGAAGTTCCAGCAGCCTTCATCTTGTTCATTAATTCTTCATCCGCAAACCCTAATTTACAAACCCTTAATCGATTTTTGATGAAATCGATATCTTGTACAAAGAGAATAGTGATTTTATTTAAACAAGAGATGAGCGATTCCAGATGAAGTTGATTTGAGATCGTTGAGTTTATGCTTGATTCTATAGAGAGAGGAGAGAAAATACCGAGAAGAGAAGAAGATCAAGGTCAGTAATGAAAGAGAGACCGAAAAAAAATGAATCGGTTTAGTCGAGTAGGTGGGAGAAATAGACTAAAGGGGAGAAACATCCTCCGATTCATTTTGGTGTGGGGTGGAAACTCGTCACGCATATGAATGGCACACGCGGAAATAGAGGTGTTACGACCCCGGTGTGACCAAGTGTGTGATTAGCACGCCTAAAAAAAATTGTGAACGGCTGTTGCTTGTTACGAAATTTTCAAAGATTCGTAATCATTTCAACTCGTTAGACAAATTTTCGTAACGGCCATTTGTAACGGCAATTTTGTAACAGCCCCACTAAGCCGTTACTTAATTGTTACTTAATCCGGAATTTGGTGTAGTGATAGCTGGAATATGCTTGCCCACTTTATCACTACCACGCTACCGCTAACACCATGACGTGATAACAAAGATACGAGAGGTAAAAAAGGAGCCAACCCATTTCATAAGCATAACACCTTTTTGAATTTGAATAAGGAAAGGATTTCCTGTTTGAGCTACGTATGGGAAGAGGCAACGGTCCCGCAGAACAAGTCCAAGCCACGCCAAGCCGGCGGCCGTGCAAAGCCAATGGTCCACACCATACCGAAATCCAAGCCAGCCCATGCCTAACCAAAGTGTCCACACCAAGTCAAACCCATTCCAAGATGATCAGGCGCCACTTACCATACGCGTTCCCGGGAATGCGCTTACGATGCGCTTGCCGTGACGCGCATGCCGCTTGCCGAGCACGCGCTTACCACGCACATGCCAGGCACACATGTCGCACGCGCATGCCACCGCAGTGCACCACACTTTGTGATAACAATTTGCATCCTTTCCAAAGACTATCCTCGCCCTTCGAAACAGCGCCATGGCTCCAAAGACGCCCGTGATCAAAACCGTATCATCTCGCACGATACACTTACGATCACTAACCGCAGTGGCCACTTCGCCACCCCAACGGTTTTTCAAGCATGGAAGCTCCAAACCGTCACCAGAGACGCTACTCCACCATCATGGCAAGATACTGGAAGATCCGGAAGAAGCCGACCTCCTTTTAGCACTATTGACTTGATAAAAAGACAAAAGATACTTGCCAGGACGCGCGTTATAGATGAAGAGGCTCGCGTTGCTCTTGAACGCCTGTGAGAAGGGGATAAGCAATCCAATTTCATCACACATGAAGATCGGGAAAGACTTCTCAAAAAATCGAAAGCAAAGCGAAATCAACAACTCTCCCGAGTTCACGGAGACCCTTCTCCCGTCAGGACCCGCACAATGGAAACTTCGCCCACAAAGTCGTACAATTTATGATGAAACAGAGTTATGTAAGATTCCATGTTTCTCAAGGCGTAAGCGTCAAGACATATTTTCACCCTCAACCGCACCGCATCGGAAAGTAGGCGCTTCCATCCGGGGAAGCCGTTCCCAAACCCCAACCTCTCCTAGAAATCACGATCGATAGATGAAACCTGGGACTCCTAACCCTCGTTCTCTTGAGGGATGTCGAGTTTGACAGAACGTGACGCAGCCTCCGACTTCAAAATGGTAACCGTCAAGGCTCAAAGTTGCAAGACGTTCCAACATTCTCTCCAAAAGACTACACCGGATCCTAGTTTTAGCAATGCGATTTGGGATGTGCAACGGATATAGGCGTTGCATACCGAGCAACATCTATATCCGCTGCACATCGGAAAATACGTTGCACTAGACATTAATTATTAGGGAAGAAAAAGAAAAATAAAAGAAAGGTGACACGCTTGCCTTTATTAAACTAGTTTGAGGACTAAATTGTCTATCTATTTTTACTCCCCACCATTAGGAGTATTAATAAATTGTCTATCTATTGCCTTTATTAAAAATAAATTGTCTATCTATAATTATCCTGGCGAGATTGGGGTATACTCAAACTAATTGGGGTATACCCAATAAGACAAAATCTGGTCATTATGAAGTAAAACCAAGCCACCCCTTAACCTTATTTTTTCTAAATGGCTAATATGCCCTTCGTTAATTAATATTAAAATTCTGATTAGGTTAATTAATTGAGTTTAGATTAAAATTTTCAAATTATGAATTCAAAAGAGATTAACCTTTGATCCGTCTCATGAGTTCGATTTCGATCCAAAAATTTTGTTTTGAAAATATGAAAGGTCGGCAGGGTCCAGGTTTGAATAAAGTGCCAGCTATAATATAGCCGGCATGGTATTTGTTTGAATAAAATGCCGACCAATTTTAGCCGGCATGGTCCTTGGATGAATAAAACGAATGACCGTTTTGGGTAGGAAGGGTCTTTGAATGAAGATTAAGACGAAACATTATAATGACAGCGTACGGCGTATGTGTAGCTAGGCATGTTAAGGATTTATAACCATGCCGACATTCTAATATACCAAACATAAAATAGAATATCGGAAGATCTAATTCACTTTATTCATGCAATTTTGGTTACTACATTGATTGAAACGGAGGGTTTTGAACGGAGGGTTTACATAGAGGTCTACCCACACAACCTATACACAAAACTTCAAAGCCATCAATCTTCCTCATCCGAAGCGATACGGCATCCAAGTACTCCGGGTTATCCTCCTGGGATTCTTTGCGCCAAGAAGTGATAGCTTGCATCGAACGCGAATGCTTCCCCTTTTTCCTCCAAGTAGCGCTTTCACGACTTCGTGCTACAAAAAAACACAAAAACAAACTTACATATGTTAGTGGTGTTTCATTGGAAGATAAAACAACATGGGTTGCGTAAAAAAACCACAAAATTGCTTACAAATTCTGCAATGGACAAGGTGAAGGGGCGAGTGTTAAAAATCCGAGGGTTGAGACAAAAAAGCAAGTATCGCGTTTTCGATGACTAGGTGCCTTTCGTGGACTTGTTGAATACTTCTTCCATTAGGATTACCAAACTCGCCGCAAAATTTGTTGTGTACCCTAGCCCAAAAGGTCGTGGAATCCTCCCTTTCTGGGAGATTGACGTCTAAGTCGAGTTTCGCGTACCATGCTTTGGTGATTGCCAAATCCTCGTTTGAATCAAATGATGCCATTTTTATTTAGCTATTGGGTGAGTTTGATGGATTGTATGATGATATGAGCTTTGGATAGTATATGAAACTATTTGTATGTTGTTTTGTAGAGAGAAGTAGTGTATTTATAGGATTGTACCCAAATTTGGTCAAGTTATAGTGCCCAAGTACAAGTCAATCAATGAAATTGTACTTGCCAAAAATTTGAATTTTGAATTGGCCAAGCGAGATTATTTTTTCTCAAAAGATGTCAGGCTATGACACTATTTTAATGGTATAAATTTAAAACCATGCCAAGCGTTATGATGGTTTTGGCATCAGTAAATCATTTTATTTCACAATACGCCGGCAATATATTTTGAAATTTTACTGCCGGCTATGATATGTTGGAAGGGTATAAATTTAAAACCAAGTTTCTGAGTTATGATGGTTTTGGCATCGGGGAGAAGGTATTTTTCAGAATAAAATGCGAGGCGTATTTGAAAACATAATACATCGGGTCAGATATTCGCCGGCTTGGTAATGATCCGACTCACTTGCACGACCCTGGTATGCAAGCATTTTTCAATGACAGGCCGGGCATTCGACACTTAAAAACCTTTGTCACTGGTATTGTTTATCGGATGGTGAATTAAAAGAACCTTTAGGCTATTTGTCTTGAAACTTTAAGTAGCTATATAAAACTTTCATTCAACAATTAGAAATCAAACACTTGTTGTCCAAAATAAGAAAACATGTCCCATAAACCTTAAAAACCATTTGTCCAACCATTAACATTTACATTTGTCCAACCCAACATAAAGAAATAAACTAGAGATCGCATTCATTCACCACGAGCACGAGCACGACACGACACCGGCCCCGTTTAGGAACCAAGACTACTACTACCTTCACCACCACGACCACTACGAGCCCTCTTTTTGTCAGCATTCATCTTGGCTTGTGCTTCCCCTCCCGGCTTTTTCTTCCTTCTTACTTCACCTCGGCTTGTTTGAACATTTCATGGGCATCCTCATTGTCAATATTGCTAGCATAGTGAATGTACTTGGTTTGCTCTTCAATCGACAAAGGCTCTCCTCTTTCTCTCGCGCAACACAACAACTTCACAAAGGTCTTCAAATGCCCCTTCTATTTTCAGTTAAACAACAAACAATTAATAGAATTATTCGATAATGTAATCTTAAAACATTAAGAGAGCTACTCCAAAATACTTACAAGGAAGTTAGGAACTGTTGTTGAGTCATTCGATGCCATCTTCCTCTTACGAGCCAATTGTTCACCATCATTTCCCTAATCACAAGAGGACGAGCCCAACCCAAGTACCACGACATGTATCTCTCCCGAGCTTCCATGACCTTCGGTCACCTCGTCCAAAAGACTCGTATACGACTTTACGGTCAAGTCTTTCGTTCCAATGTCCTAGAGTTGGGGGTGGAGCGTAAGCGACGTTAATAGTTTTTTGGGATGTGCTGCAGTCCTCCCTTAACACTTTAAAGAAAGGCTCACACTAGTGGAAAACAGAAGTTCCGCGACCGTCAGAACAAGTCATATATACGAGTTATACGACCATTTTTAACCGTCTCTGATGGGGTCTGCGATAAAGCGTGATTTCATTTTGTACGACTCTTAGCCGTGTGTCTCAAAACAACAACTGATTTTAAGGGTAATGAGGTGGGGACCCTAAGCCGTGAGTCTCATTTAAATTATAATATAAAAAATTTGATTGATTGCTGAAATGTCCAATAGCTAAATCAAATAACTGAATCGCATCAAGGTCAAGTCAAGTCAAATGGAAGTCAAGCCAAAGTCAAGTCAAAGTCAAGTAAAGCCAAAGTCAAGTCAAATGGAACTCAAATTAAACTCAAATGAAACCCAAAATGAGATTCAAATTTAAACTTAAACTTGACAATTCCACATTCATTCATTCATTTTATCCATTGGGTTTAAAATCACAAAAAAGATGAAATTCTGGTTCAAGACAATACATGTGCAAGCTATAGCTATCTAGTTCTAATAACTAGATGCTAAACTAATAGACAATAAGCTAAAAACAACATGTTAAACAACAAAACGATAAGCTCCTCCATGACGATGGACTTAGCAAAATCTTTAGTATCTAGCATTGTCGACTTGATTCATTCACGTGTATCCCCATTTCTCGTGCCCTTGGAAAGATAACCAATTGTAGAAAATGAAATTAAATGAAAGTAAAAGAGCTAACATAACAAATATGGAATCTACTAGAAGAGACATATGAAGAAATAGAATGAATCCTTACCGAGCTTCTCCATTCCAAGACTAATCATCTCCAACAGTTGTCAAAATCGAGGAGCTTCATTCACATTTGCAAAGGAAGACAAATGGATCTTCCAAAGCATTCTTATTGCGTAAATCGACTTTGTCTCTGTGGAACTTCGGCAAAACAAAATCCACTTGTATTCAATCGATAATCATAAATCATAAAACATTCATTGATAACCACGGGAATAGGTTTAAACCTTAAATTGTGGCTGATTCTCTACTGGAGCACCACCCTTAACTCCTCCAAACTCTCCCGGCGCTCCACATCTTGGACCACCAAATCTTGCAAGTCTATTACCACCTTCATAATTATGCCTGAATACACAACAACAAAATCAACATCAAAATCCAAAACACATAACATCGTAAATCAAATTTGCGTAACCATTAAATATTATCTCGTCAAGACTTGGGAGAACAGGAATTCCAAATAGTTGAAGATAAATTCTAAAGCATTTAACAAATCTAACCACAACAATAACTAACTTTCCCATCCACCGATCAACGAGAAATCACCAATTCTTAATGGTATATCTATAGCAATATAATAAACAATCAAATACCAAACTCATCGGACCTGGAAACTGAGCTTGAGGCTTAGAACAAAGCATTATGGGTTATAAAAAATAACATAAAAGACCGATTAGTCATTGCGAGGAGATGCGCGAGATCTCGGAAATAAACGATCAACATTTATTTGGGTCACCCATTTGTTTTCTCGGATTGTATTATTAGCAAAAGAATAAATTTTATTACCTTGAGAGCTAGGCATCTACAAATATATTCACCGAAGATGTAACCGATCAAGATGGTTCACACTAAAGCTGGTTAAGAAACATGCCCGAGTGGTTCATACTAATTAATTCCTTGAGCAACATGCCACGAGCCTCTGCCGGCGGAAAAAATAACTCAACAATAAGAAAACTCATTGAATTTCAAAATTTTCTGCAGCAACTTTGGAAATACATTTGGTTACAGCAATCATACGCCACAATGAATAGCTACTAAGGTTAATAAGTAAATATTACGAACCAACAAAATTGTACCTGAACTAGATTATTCCAATGAATGGGGTATTTCTCATAGTACGAGAAATCCTAGTTTCGTTATCACATTGCAATCCAAACTTTTTTCTTGTAGTAAGTACTCAACCAAGTTGAGAGCTTTCCGATTTTCATGAAATTCACTTGGGTTAGTTTTAAATTCAACACTTGGTTAAAGGGTCAATTAGCGACTTAACCTTCACAATCATAGATATCAACAAAGGAAGACATGTTTAAAAGCCATCTAAATGTTAATATGGGACTTTCCAGGTGTGCAAGCAAGAAAAAGAAATGAAATTAATCAAGTGTCGGAGAAAATTACCTTTGAAACCTAATATGGTCAGAACCCGTTGCATCCCTCAAAGCTCCATAACCATTTGCCATCCCGAATGTAGCAACTCTAGGCTTGTTATATCGAATCAAAGCTAAAAGACATCCATAATAAACACATAAATGTGCCTGGAAGTATTTTCAAGTGACGCTACCATCAACCATCCTCAAGATAGATAACAAATCTATATATCCAAACCGATGAGATGAATATTAATATAAAGTATACATTACATACATGATATTGCACCAAGAGCTTTGGTTCGAACAAAGTTAGGTAAAAATTCCTTCGTAAGAGAGAGTAAAAATTCTTCGGACATCGAAACTTCAAAGTCACCAGACTTTCCACAAACAAACAATACCACTTGAAGCACCAGTTGAAAGGTAAGGAAGTTCCAGTTGTAGGATCAAGATCTACAAATATCCATAATTTCAAAATTGGAGGAACTCTTCTTAGATTCCTCAGCAAATGAGGTTAGCACGATAAGCTTCAACAATAAATTTAACCATGGTTCTTTTGATCGGGCACCTAAGCCCCTGCTCATTCCATGATATGATACTAGGCTTTATTTGGAACATTTTTTCCCTCTTGGCTAAGAAGCCAAAGTAGTAACAAAGAAAGACTTGTTGGAATAATCACTGGAATTCTCGCAAGACAAAAACCAAAATAACACTAGCTTAATATAAATCTCTTTTACCATCTCTCCTGAGATTGTGATACTTTCAGGCTTCAATTGTTTGCTCGTAAACTCTTCCAGAAAAACAAAGGAGAATTAAAAGTTTAAATAAAATGCCAACATCTTTCTCTCGTATAATTATGTTCATGCATCCACACTAACAAACAAATTAATATTAAAATAGCCACACTAACAAACAAGTTAGTAGTTTAATACATTCAAGTGGTAGTTTGTAACATGGATAAACCTATCATCGTTCATAATCACAATATATATAATGACAGAGTGAAAAGTAAATTAACTCAATCCAAGCTTATTGAAAAAAAAAAACAAATCAAGTGACTATATTCAGAGTAATGCGGATGCTGCAATATCATATACAAAAGGTAAGCCATGGAGTGGAATCTCCTGAAGTGACTATATTCGATTAACAGGACTAATTATGTATATGCATTACATTTAGCTTTGCATACGGAAGATTCATACACCTTAATCTAATCACCATTTTATTCAGCCCTTTGACTCCTTCACATCTCCTCCACCAACCCATTCATAATCGGATAATCCGTCTTTTCAAGAAATATTTCATCAATGCTTAATTTACATGATATAATGTTAAAACTTAAAATCTGAAAATGAGAGAAAGAACGAGATCATACCTGTTGTTGGTGCTGTTGATAGTTACCATATCCATGACCGCCATATCCTTGGTTAGAATACATGTTAGGATCTTGAACAGCTGAAACATATCCATAGGTTTCATAACCTCCATAGTTTTTGTCCACTGTAAAAACATAAAAGCTCACAGGTTACATCACCAACAATTCCAAACCAAGGCTTAATAGGATCAATTAAAAACCCAATTTTGGCATCAACCCCAGACCTGACTACTATAACTCAATTTGAGCAACAATCCTAAGATTTAACTACAATCCCATAATCTAAAACAACATAAAGTCACCCATCTTTAAACCCCACACTAAAATCATGTTCAAACAATAACAATTATTTAATCAAAATCGAACCAAATTCTCTAATTCGGTCAAATCAGTACATCAAAAAATCAAGAAAACAAAAATCATAACAAGCAAAACCCCTCAAATCAACCCTAATCCACTAATCATACCAACATTGATAACTAAAACTCGAGAAAAATCCCAATAAACATGAAAAAATAGCCCGGAATAAACAAAAATGGTGTAAATAGAGATATGATAGATAGAGTAGAAATATCCTCAATGATCGCATCTGCGTGAAAAATTCTTCCACATGTACAACCCACACAAAAAAACATTAAAAAAATTAGAACCAACACCATAAACCCTAAAATTGAAGGAAAAAAAAACTCAAAATTAAATAAGAAATTGTAGATGAGGAGAAGAATTAAACTAAATAATAACTAGAAGTAAGAGCTTTAATCATTCCAGCTCTTCTACCTTTAAAATCTCTATATACTTCTTCTATTGTTCTTAGATTATACCCTCCTCCATTTCCATCCATCTCTTAAATTAGGAAAAATAAATTATTTGATTTTTAGAGATGGAAAGAAATTACTTCCAACAACGATTACTTAATTTTTGAGTTAATTGGATGGGGAGATGAATTTGGTTTAGATCTAAGATAAAGATACTAAGATATGATTTAGTCATGATGGGAGATTTCTTTCTTCGATTCATAATTACACCCCTTTGTTCTTGAGGAGAAACAGCTGAGTTTTTTTTCTTTTTTTTTAGTTTCTGTAAAACTAAAGAGAATAGAAGACAGGTGAGAGGGAGAGGGAGATGGAGATGTGTGCGGTTGACTCGAAGAATACGAAGAGGATATGGTTTAGTGAATTGATAAAAACAAAGAGATAAGATATCTACATCTAGCCGCTCACTTCAGATTACTCAATCGTAGCCATACATTGTGTGGGCCCAAAAAATTCTGACACGGAACCACCTAATCTGAATCGACTTTTAAGGGTCTCTGAATCGGAGGGCAGAATGGTAAATATATTTTCTTATTCAGAGACTGCTATATATGCTCTCGGATTTTTCCCCTGTTTTTACCATATCAGAGACGGCTATATTTGGTCAACGGTCTAACTACGGTCAATGAGGGTCTCGGATGAGGGTTGTATAATACCCATTTTCCACTAGTGTCAAGATCGAAATGGGGTTCTTCTTGGACGTAACCCAATTGTCGCATTACCCGATGTGGATCGTACATTGAAAATCCATGGGAGAACCACAAGGGTCCGTAGTATAATGCAACATCATCTCTCCTTTGGATTAAACCTTGATTTCTAGCATCTCGGTAAGGATCAAATATTACCTCATCCGCAGTCAATTTGTCCAAGGCGATTCGCACGTTAATAAGGGGTTATGGATATCCTTTTCCCGAGCACCCTTAAAATCGTATCTTTGCGCTCTTGGCTTATCAATCTAAGCTTTTCGTTCACTTTGACGGGAGTTGGTTTTCACCAAAGTAGGGAAGTGCTCATATATCCAAACCTATGCAAACACAAAGTTTAGTAAGAATCAAACATTACAAGCATTTGGCAAATATAAATGATTTAGACAATACAATTACCTGGAAGAGACATATGTTTCGTTAACGCATGGTGAGTGCCCTTGAAGCCTTTGTCAACTCATTGTTCAAGAAGGCGACCACCGCAGACTCCCAAGAATACTCATGCATCTTATCTAAGGGATCCAATAGTTGCAAATAATCGCGTCGACTAAGCTTCGAATCTGTCAGGAAGATACATCTGCCCAGGACGTATAGCAAATAAGTCGACGCTGTAGCATTGATTCGCACGGGGTTCACCCTTCCTTCCACATCAAAGATTTTCTTGGTCCTGCATAATGTATCCCCCAACTTCTTGATTAAACTTCTTGCTTAGATTACCATCCTTCATCGCAAGCATAGACTCCGTCTTAATCGATCCCAACCGAACAAAGTGTTGGTCAATTTGAAGATATCCTCCCAAGAAATGTTGTTATCGAAGCCCTCACCGATCGTTTTTCCTCAACTCGAGGCCTAGAATTTGATGAGCATCATCTGAGTTATCGCCATCTCACCGAATGGGAATTATCAGTCGGTCTCTCCGTAGAACCTCTCCTGCACGCACTGCAGCACGGTAACTCTATCATACTCAACATTAGAACTCTCCACCGCAGAGGCAACAACCCTAGAGTTCTTGACAATCACTTTCACCTCCTCACATTCATCCTCAAGATCCCAAGTCTTAGTCACTTTGAACATGAAGCTTGGCGCCTCATGAGACGGATAGCATGCTTGTGATCCTAAATACCAAAAACACAAAAATGAAAAGAAATACAAATACTTGACACAAATTTAAGATAGTTACACACTTAAATGAAAAACAAAGACAGATTGAGATTACTTACGTATAGTATTTTTTGGATTTCACATGCCCACGAGTCTTTGTATCCAAAAAGAACACGTCCACCATCTTCTCGGGGTCCCCAGAAGCTCGTTTGGTTTCAATTTAATCTTCAATTCAGAGGAAGGCATGTGGGAATTAATTTGGTTTAGTGATAACCCTTTTCTTCTTCCCAGGATTTGCACTAGTACTTGCACTTGGGTTTGTTCCCCAAATTCTTCTTCTTCTTCTTCTTTTTCTTCTTCCACTGCCCTCTTCAACAATTTCATCTTCTCTACCCTTACCTTTATCTCCATTACCATCATCATCATCATCATTACCTCCTCCAACATTAGGCATGTCTTGATCACCATCATCATCATCATCATTGTTCCCTCCTCCAAAGAAATGGAGTTCTTTCATCAACATCATCATCCTCACCTCTTCTACTGGGATGGAATTGATTGGTCTTCATCCTGAGTCTCGTCCGAACCACGGGTTCTCATGGTGGTTGATAATCATCATTCTAACACACGGATCTTTGTCGTTCCCGCCACAACGTATGCCCCTCGATGTCTTGAAGTCAAGAGTTTGTCACCAACACGAGGAGGTCTTGAAGGAGGACTAAGAGCTTTCGAGCTTTCTTGTTTGCCTTTTGCAACTCCGAACAAGAACAATTAAGAAAAAAAATAAGTCAAGGCTCAACACATATAACCATTCCATGGAATAAAGTCAAGGGTCGATATCTAATCAACAAGCCGGCTAAACAAGGGTCGGGAGGGTTTTATTCCAATAACCTCGCTTTAACAACTATGGTCGGGTTTTCAACTACAAACGCCGCGACGTATATAATAAAAAACAACACCGGCTAACATAACGCCGCGCGTTGTATTATTTAGATACCATTCAGACATTTTATCATTCAAGGCATCAGGAGACGCTAAAATCAAATCCCGCCTTAAGTTTAAAATTTTAACCAACCCTACTTAAAAATAAAATTTTCATTAGCAAGATTATAAGGTTGAATAATATCCCACCACCGTGAAAGAATTATAATAACTAAACCGCTTACTTGATATTCAACCAAAGAGCATCCCTACGATTACTAAATGAAATCCTAGAAGGTCGTGAAACAAACAACATGCCGGCTAAATAATCATAAATCAAAGAATCGATTTTTCCGACCTAATTTGACATGCAAACATGAAATCAAGTACTAGAGTGAGTTTAAGTAGGCCCCTTACTTTCTTAATCGCACCATTTCTTCGTTTTGAGCCAGTTCAATCTCTTCTTCTTCAAAGTTTTTTTCTTCTCTTTTTGTTGAACTAATTTTGCAATTTCTTGTGGTTGTATTGATTGGGTTTGCGATTGGCGCCTTTCATATACGAGAGTTCCCTTACGCTGTGGTGGTTCCATTGTTGAAGATTATCGAGTTTTCTAATCGACGATGTTAATTTTAATTAATCAATTTAGTTTTGATGGTGGTGGTGGGGAGGAGTAGGTGTGGTTGGTTATGGAAGAGAAGAAGAGAAGAAGGAAGATGAAAATAAAAAAAGCTGATTATGGTAATAGAATTATAAAGGTCAAGGGTAGTATTGTAACTTCAACCAAATTTGACCTCCCCTAGTAAGGTCACATGTCCACTTAAAACGATACCCCAATTAGTTTGAGATACCCCAATCTCGCCAGGATAATTATTAGGAGTATTATTTTTCGT